>CM028915.1:2640000-2887500 GCA_016801845.1 Polydactylus sextarius
CAACAGCCACCAGTCTCCTCACTGTTAGTTTGTCGCAGCTCTCTGCTGTAAAGCAATGACACCGTTTCACCCTGTCGACGTCCGTTGACATGAGAATACACAGAGCTAACTACTATTGGTCTGTGGCTAGGAGTGTAAATAAAGGTTACCTGCACACACCTATCCTGACAAACATAACAGACAATGAAATACTGTGAGGGAAAATGGAGGACGGATCACTTTTACAACTGATACCGAAATAGAACTGCTTTTGAATTTATGTCAGAAATCGAATCTGAATTAATTGCTTGGGTTTAGATTTGGGCTTAGATTTCAAATATCAGTAGAAACTGCTCTTAATAGCGTGGCTGTATAGTACTAGACATTGAGATTACCTGGGAAGTGATGTATTAACTTATTTCAAACTCTGCAGACTCAGTCAAAGCTTCTAACATGTTTCCTGGACATTGACAGTGTTTTCTATGTGAAACGGTCCTTTAACTGCTACAAAGAGCCTCCAATTCGTATAGGTAAATCCTGAAATGCATATACACAGGGAATGTACCAACTCCCCTTCCCCCCTCACATCACCCCTCAGTCTCAGTTTGGTTTGGTCCAGTAGGAACAGAAGCAGTAGTCTTTATGTCCGGACCTGGAACTTGCCGGCCTTCGTCATGTACTTGATGCCTTTGAAAGGTTTGTATTTCTCACCGTACATGTCCAGTCGGTTCACTTTCAGCCCTGTTCAAAGACACAATAACAATTAATTGACTGACACGTTACAAGATACATCATGGCTGATGCAGCAAAGGTGTTTGAGGACAGAGGGTGATGAATCTATGGATGGCTCAAAAGAGATGTGACGATAGTCCAACTCCAGAGGTGTCAACATTAGATTTCTACACAACCACACTACGTATCTACTCTCAGCTCTGAACGCATCTTAGCCTCTTGTCTATTACCAGTAAATTTGTGTCGGCACAAAGCTTCTGATTCTCTCCCAAGAAAACCAGATGTTTTTTTTCAGCCTAGGGACACACTGCTTACCTCACTTGTGTGTGATGGCTGATTCACAAAACTACTGCAGAGCTGATAATGACAGCCTGGTCTTTCTAAATTGGGTTTTTACTTTGATAATCATTAGATATAGATTTATATTTAGTTAAGCAGTTGAGAGAGAGACAGGGTGCAGTGAAAAACTAACTGCCCTTGACCTACTGTTCTGTTCATTTATGGAAATAACTGCAGTCTACATACATATATATATATATGTGTGTGTGTGTGTGTGTGTGTGTGTCAAAGTTACTCTCAGATCAAAGTCATAACATAAGGTTTCCCTGCAGAACACTGCATTAAAATGAGATCTGTCTTATTCATTTCACCCGTCAATGGTTTTAATGTTGTGGATGATGATGAGTGTATAGTTCACATGCAGCCTACAATTAGTGAAAAAAAAAAAAATCTATTTATCCACATCTGTGAAATGTGCATATGTAGCCTATGTGTTATTTGTTATTCAATGTCGCGGGTATAAAATTATAAACAGATCTTTATGCTGTCTACTTTTCACCAGGTAGCTGTGGCATCTCATGCATGAAAAACAGGCGTCGTGCCCAAACTTCAGACGCTGCTTCACTGCAGCGAAGCTCGGGCCAAGCCACAGTCATGGGACTCGCACAGACTGTGTGGCTACTCTCAACTGTAAATATGGACGCCTAGATGACAAACATGAGGGTTAGTGGGTGTCAGGCACAGATGAGGTACACAGTGGATTAGCCTCGGTTCACTGTTCTGATGATACTCTGATAATCTTTGACTCTTTACACCATTTGGATAGAAAGATTCCTTGACTCTGTTGAATGATTAAAGAAAAAAGAAAAAATACTTACAACTAATTTCACCTCATTTTTCTTCTCAGGACAAAGATAAGATACGACATGTCTGTCCTCTATTTGCTCAAAGTGAATGAATGTTTCAGCTTTTCCATTGATATAAACATTTCAAAAGCCAGCGATGAAGCTAAAGATTATCACTAAAACTAATTAAATTATGTAAAAATACACTGAATTAAAGATAAATTAAATTGACTTATTATAGTATCAAAATTCAAGACTGCTGTAAGAAACAATTACACAAGTAAATATCCTCTCAGCTTACAGAGCTCTCTCTGATATCACGTGTCAGAGAGCAGAAGGTTTATTTGCTGACTTTGGTGCCATCTAGTGGCCATTGTGTCACCATGCTCACAGAATCTTATTTGTCATGTGGTGGTCAGCTGAGCAGACAACGTGATGAAAACCTCTCTTATGTGAGGGGTTTTGGGATAGTTCTCAAGGTTACAGATAATAATAACATTAATTAATCATTAACAACAGTTAATGATAAAATGTTTGAGTTTGGCAGGAAGGTAAACAAGATGTAGTTCAACAGAGTAAATAATAAGAGATAACTGACTGGGCTTTTTAGTTCATTGGGTTTAGATGGTTTGAGAGTGTGCGTACCCGAGATGGCCATCTGTTGGATCTTGAACTGGATGTTGATAGTTGGGTTCTCGTCAGGTTTCGAGGCTCCGGCCTGCAAGCTCATAGTTCCTTTCAGACTAGGAAGCTTCTGTGGGTTGATCTTACCAACATCCCATGACAACAACTGGACAAAACATAAAGATACAAGTATAAGATCACTATTCTTTCTCTTACTGAATGAAAACAAACAGTAGCATCTCTGTTTATGATCCCTATGATGATGTATTCTCATCTTCTTTCAGGTGTATAAATGTACTGTGACAGTTTCTAATCACCTTAGTGACTGGATCAAAGGTGTATGTTCCCTGGGAGGGGTTGAGGTTGACATTGAGGACGCCCCGGGGCAGCTGGCTGTTGACTAGGACAGACTCCACAGCCTTGCCCATGGTCTGTTTGGGGCCCAGGGTCAAGTCAAAACGTCCCTGAGAGCTTCCCTCACGGAAGGTGATGTTGTGCTTGACGTACACAGGGATCGCCACCAGGCTGAGGAAGAAGCAGAACAACAAAAAGAATCGCTTGAGATGGTGAAATAACATCATTTGACAACAGTTTGTAGAACCCAGCTGATTTACTGGCCTAGTACAGATAAATATCTGGTATATGTGTGGTCCGATATGAACCATTATCATTTTTTAAGAAAATAATGCAGAAAAAAAATGATTAAAGAATGGTGTCATCATATAGTCTGTCCAGCAGAGCCTGCTCTGACCATTGTTTACAATAATCTCAGTACTACCTGCGCACACAGTGGTGCAGTGTCTTCACAGTAAACTGTTAAGTGCATTAGCTGATATACTGATTGCTCTCAGCCCAAAAATCCAGTTCTGGTTTGGTGCTGATGTTTTGTGCTGGTTGTATTTCCTGATAAGAACATTGCCTGACAGAGAATGCAAAACACACACGATGTATTGACAACTGTTGGACGTGATGATTTAATTAGAACAGTGTCTCTATACTTTGTGTCTTTGTCATTATGAAACATAAACAGATCCTGGCTGAAAAAAAAAAAAAAAAAAAAAAAAAACACTGACTTCTGAGAGCTGACGTGGTAGGAGAGCAACCGGAAGTTTCCATCAGGAGGGATGAAAGAGAGGATCCGCTCGGCTTCCCAGCGCTTGAACCGAACACACGGGTGGAAACTGACGTCATCCAGTAGCCGAGGATTCTGGGAGAAGGAGGCACGGATGTTTGAGTGCTGGGTAAAGCTAAACACTATTAAGATAGTTTTCATTTTCATCTCTTGAGCTTAGTCAAACCCTCTCTATAACGTTCTGGGGAAAAAAAAAAAAAGATCTTGAACTTACAATTTGCCGTTTTTTTTTACTTCCACATAACTGACACACTTCCTTTAATAATTTACACAGGCAGGAACTAAGCTGACGCACAGCACCACAGTGACAGCTGACAACTGGTTTTTATTTCTGTTTAACGTGCAATCATATATACATTACTTTCTAATGGTCTATATCAGGCTAACTGTGTAAATTCACTTAGAGTTTGTTGAAAATCCACAAAAAGCTTCAAAAATGCTTGCAGATTCACCATAAATGACAGTGTGAGGTCAGGCATCCCCGTCAGCTTCACACACGCGTCAATAACTCCTTGGATTTCTGCTGTAATAGTGGAGCCTGAGGAGAAAACAACCAGGTATAATATTGTTTTCTAAACAAGGATTTGACCAAACTTCATTCAGAGAAGCTGCAAGTTGATGACGTCTGATGCTGATATTTAAAATATGTCACTGTTAATGTTAATACATGTGTATGAGTCAAACCTGATTTATCAATGATGGCATCGATCTCCTCCACCACATCGAAATAAGCTTCGTTGTTGGTATATTTCACACCAGTGCGTCTCCATGGCACCACTGACAGCTGGCCTGTAGGGAGCTGTTCACCCACATTGGTGCTGCCTGGAAAATACACATCAACATCAATTTGAAAGATTATACACAGAAATCTCATGTTGCAGTGTTTCATTCTGTAACACTGGGTGATGACTGACACTGGCTCTGTTTAAATGTGAAGTGTTTTTCCTCTCTGGGTGATCACCTGCTGCGCACTAACACAAGTCTTTTTAAAGCTACAACTGAGAACATTGAACATTTTCCCCAACACACTGACAACACTATGAATATATTTACTGATAAAAGGCCGAGAGGATTTTAGAAGTTTAGCACTTTGACAACATAACACCAGAATAAAACTGTACAATTTGATTTAGAACATTTCAGCCGTGGTTCAAAATATCATGACTTGTAGTTAAAGCAGCTATGGGCCGTGGTTAACTTGTAAATGGACAGTACCTGTGATGGTGTTGACCATTGTGCGGAGGATGGTTGGAGGCTTAATGAGCTCTTTGAGGATGTTGGACTCTGTAGCGAGGGGAAAGCCGTTGTCCAGCATCTCCTCCAGTAGCTCGTAGACCACCACCACGTTGTCCTTGATGGCAGCCTCTGTACACACTCCGAAATAGTCCTGGGATCACAGGAAACAGGCAGGATATGGGCATTTAAAACCAGACATTAGCTGTTGAACGAAACTAAAAGTGATCAAAAAATCGTGAATGAGTAAGAACCTGGAATGTGTCCACCACTCTGTGCAGAAACTCAATGACGAAGAGCGGCGGCACCTCGCTCTGGATGACCGCAACGAAGTAGATGCGATGCCTGAGAACGCTGATAAGGTAGTGATGCGGCGTTGGGATAACAGGAGGGACATTTTCTGGTTCGGTGGCGCGCTCCTGTGCCTCAAAGAAGTAGTCGCATACTGAGCGGCTGACCACGCTCTTCCAGTGCTTCTCCAGAAAAATGTCTCCAGAGGCGTTTACTAGGAACAGGCTGTGGATCATTTTGGCTGGAGGTTGAGGCATAAAAGAGGAAATGAAAGTATTACAAATAAGAGAAGATTGAAAAATTTGAACCTAAGAATGTGTTGACAGAATTCAGCTACACAGACATTTCAGACACACACAGTGTGTAGAGGTCAATGATTTATGTTCATTGTAGGGCCGACTGATGAATTGGCTGACATTAGCCTGCATCAGATATGTTGAATTGGCTGATTGGTATGTACATTGGCTGAGTATTGCAGTTATCTAATTTATAGAGGCGTGTTCTTGTTCATATTAACTTATTTTACGTCACAAAAGTAGCGTCAAGTAGGTTCTGGGTTCTACTCTGAGCTCGGGGGTCTCTGTAGAGTTCACGTTCTGCACATGAGGGTTTTTTCCTTACACAGCTTTAAGACATGCATGTTGGGTTATTATATTCAGAGGCTCTAAATCACCGTATGTGTGAATGGGAGCATGAATGTTTGTTTGTATATATATGTCAGCTCTGTGATGGACTGGTGACCTGTCCAGGATGTACCCCACACAGACACGTGTTAGCTGGGATTAACTCCTTCAAAAAGATGTGACATGGATAATGGATGGATGGATTTCCCAGAAGCTGCAGCTGTAGCGCTGCACTTAAATCACTTTGGACAATAAAAGTTATTTATTGTTAAACAGTAAAAGGTTTTTGTCTCCAACATAAATCTTTGTCACGAGTGTTTCAACCATCTTCGTCAATGTGCTGCAAAATATTGAGTTTAGTGATCAATTGATGAATAAATTAGATTCTTTTCACTAAACCATATGAAACTATTATAACGACAAACTACTGCCCCACTACTGAACACAGCCCCTCCTCCTCCTCTCACATGACACACTGCATAAAAGCGAGTTTTACACCCTGTGTAAACCACACACACTTGGTTATACAATGTACTGATTTCAGCTTTGTGTGCTTTTGTAAAAACTAAAAAAAATAAATAAATAAATAAACCACATAATTTTAATTGGTAAAACTGTAGCGGGCAAACTTTTCCGTGTCAACATATGAATGAATCGTTGTCATTATCTCGTCAATTCAAGTGTAATGGGTCAATTCAAAAGTGTCTAATTTTGGAAAAGCAAACAACGGAGCTAATATTTATTTAACAGGGTTGTACTTGATACACCAGCGCTGCCGCTTCTAGAGTAAACTTATGGAGGCTGAAGAAACACGAAACCTGAATATTCATTAAATATGCGGCAAAGCTATCGAGTTCATACCGGATATAACTCAGCGCTGCAAAACCCTGAATTAAGTGCAGCTACATGTAATTATCATCTCAGCGTTGGGACATTTAAACCGAGTAACCAGCTTCCTCCAGCGGCTGAAGGCCTCCATCTCCATCCACACAAGATGCTACATCAGTCCCTCCTCCTGTCTCATGACAGAGGAAAAGCCCCGTCACCCGCTACACACGATGAAATATATTAAAACAGCGGACCTGCTCGGACTGAAGGTTCACCATTTCACAAATGACACATTCATAAATTGTCAAACTTACCGAGGACAGTTTTTTACGTTTTTTTCTCGCCTTTCGCCTTATTTCTTTTCTAATGAAAGACCAAGCCGCTGCCGTTGCTTCCCGTTTGGTGGAGCGGATCCTAACGCGAGAAACATAGAGGATCACAGCGAGCCAATCAGAGTCCGAGGAGGCTGTAAGGTCCCGCCCATTTAACACGGAAGCTGATTAATGTAGCTCGGCTGTGATTGGACCGTGGAGGAAGAGCTACAGTAAACAGCAGCAAATCTGGCCGCTGATTGGCTGTTAGACGGAGCTGGTCTGACATTTTGTTTCTGTATCAGATTTCATCTTGTGGACTTGTTCATTCAAATTTATCACAGACAGACACAGGCTCAAATAAAGGCAATCCTGCAGAGTTTCACAGCTAAAATGTTTTGGTTTTGTTTTTTTTTTCCCGCCAGACTGCAGATTACAGTTAATTAATAATTTATTTTGAAGAAATCGTTTTAAATTTGACCACACTGCAAAGCAAAATAGTAGAAATAGAGATGGAAATGTAACAGAATATAATCATGACATTCATAACATAAAGGTTGCTGATGGTGGAGAAAAGTCTATCAGAGTTTCACTTATTTATATATATATCCATGTTTTGTAGACAGCTGTAATAGATGATGCATCATGTGTCAAATATATTTAGACAAATAAACATATTGTGCAGAGATGTAAGACACACAGATACATAGGGCTCATGTTTTGTTGATTGACTAAACTGAAACTTTTCTTCACTGAAACAAAATGATCAGAATTGGTAAATGGTAATCAGCTGCTTGTTTTCTGTCTGGACAGGTTTGTGAACTCCTGCTGCCTCTTCTGCTGTGTGGGACTTTTACTAATCTGCCCATCAGGTAGATGCTATAATGTGACTAAGGGATTATACAGACAAAGTTCATGTGGTAAACTGTGAGGAAGCTACTGACAGAGCTTTTTCAGCAGGATAAAGCAAATGAAAACCACTGACAAGATCCTTTCACTCACAAACAAGGACACTGTTTATCTGTGAATGTGTGTTGAGGATGGAAGCAGGTGAGCAGATAATCAACCCCCATGTTTAACTCAATTATCAATGTATCAACTTAGGGATTGATCACTAAATTCTTAGTACCGTGAAAGTTTTGCAAACAAAGTCTCTTAAAATGAAATTTTCTCAATTTCTGATGTTTTTGCTGCTCATCAAATAAAAACACACACTAAGCACTAGATGCAGAGCCCTGGTGAGTTTGAACAAAATATAATTTATCTACTTATTTCAAGTAGAAAACAGTATTTAAAGTTCCTGCAACTTATTTTCCCAGTTGGCTTTATATTATGATACATTGGATTCAGCATGAAAACATAATTTAATGACAAAGATCGAACATTTCTGGTTATTTAGCACAGGATTTAGGTTTGTCTTGTACCCATGGTGCATTGCTCTTTCTTTGTACCTAAAGAATTCTTAAACTTAGATTCAGGTTATTGAAGTGGTGCATTGAACTAGGCACAACTACATGATAGATCTAAAAGAAGCGACCTGCGATGATAACCACTATTAGACAATTTAACCAAACTGGTTCAAATAACATTATAAAAAGCTCAAGAGAAACATGAATGGCTCAACATAATTTATTTTCATTTTATGTTAAAATGTACAGAGTTCTTTGAAAGTACTTGCTAAGAAAGAAAACAAAAACAAAACAAAACAAAACAAAAACAAAAAAAAAAACAAAAACAAAAAAACGAATAAATGGAAATACATACAGGGACAGAGTAGAGAGTCGAGGCTGCTGGACGCAAATCAACCTTCACTGTGTGCCCAGCTGCCACTGCTCTCTTTATTTTGCGCCATCTCTTAGCATACAACGCAACATGTACAATTACAAAGGATACAAAAAGGGAAGCGATATAAACAGACAGAAATATACTGAGCTCATTTTTACATGCCTCTTAAATGTAAGGAAGTCATCCTATACACACACAAGAAGTAAAAAAAAAAGAAAAGAATGCCAAGTGACCTTAGATATTTGTAGTCCTTTTGTTTAAAATAGCATTAATATACTACACAAAGATAGAAAAACTCTAGAGATGAGATGGAATGGAGAGGTTAAAGGCATCTTAAAGTCACTAAAAGTGAGTGGTAATTTTTTTAAATTTTGAATTTCTTAGTAATTATTACCCAAGAGGCGAGCTAAAAAATATGTATTGTTTTTTTTCCTGAAACAGAAGTGAAAAAACATGACAGTACCAATATCAATGTCAGAATTTCCTTTTATATTATAGAAAAAACATTTTCTCTACAATAGGTTTTCTAAAGTCAAAAAGAGTCAGCTTGTGTCATAAAAGAAAGCTGCCCAGTCTGATAAAATTCAGAAAGAAAACGAAACAAAATATAAGTACAGAACAGAACAGTACACACAAATAAAGTATGCAATGTCAGGTCTGTAGGAAAATGAAAACTCCTCTTTTGACTTTGAATACTGGTACATGGAGTAACAAGGTCAACCGCTTCACACCAGTTGAACGCCACGGCAAACAGGACCTCAAACACTTACTCACCTTTGACCCTGCTTTTGTACGAGTGTGCCTCTATGTGAGGGGCCGAACCACACACTAGATCAGGCATTTAGGCACACCTTTTAAAAAGGCCAACTGTCCGCTGCCATATTTCTAGCCAATGGGAGTGCAGAATTCTTAGAGAGAAAAAAAAAAATCAGTTTTAACAGAATACACCGTTCAAAAGCAGACTCCTTGACCTCATCAGGTCACTAACACTTAAGGAGGGGAAGTCAGCTGCAGTTAACTGACTTTCATTAAAGCAGTTAAATGGAAATCCCACCGTTTGTTCTGCATTCTCTAAACTGCTAAAAATGGCTGACATTGTACACTGTCTGTCAGTGGAGTGTGAAACAGCTGGATGTTTCCCGAGCCAGCCACCGATTGGCGACAGCTAGCCAGTGCATGTGTGTCTACGTGTGTTTGTGTGTGTGTACGTGCGCTGGATATTGGGAAGTACCAGAATATTTACATCTAAACGTTTCAGAGGCGGCAAACTGTAAAATAATGCTACTTGTTTCATTTATGGACATACAATAGAGTAATGCGCTCGTCTCTTCTGTGTCTTTGCTGTGTTTTTGGTACAACACCGTCCATCTGGGAAGACAGAGACTCTGGAAACAGCTCAACACCTCAAACACCGGAGGCCCCGCTCCTATGCTTTTCTGGAATTGGGTGAAAAGCTGTCTGACCGAGTGGCCACAGAGATGTTTGGGTATTTCTGAGAGAGCAAGAGGGTGTATCACTTTTTCTGAATGCCACACATATAAAGACCAAAGCATATAAGAGGTCGGACTGCACACGAGTATTTCAGAAAACAATCAACAAAAACAACGACAACAAAAATAAGATTCAACATTATGTTTAACAAAACAAGAGTCCGCCTACTATGTTTCACTGTCTCTTTTTTCAAGGTAAGGCTTCCTATATCAATTAAAAGATTGTGTGCATGGTTGAGTATATTCAGTTTTCATTCGCAGTCTGACAGCACAAAGTTCTCCTGTGTTGTCTTTCTCTGTGTGAATCTTCCTCGTCGTTCTTGTTCTGCCCCTACATTCCCCTGCTCATTACGAGGAGGAAGAGGAGGCTCCTGGATCTGTGTGAAACCACATAAGAGGACTGTGTAGGCCTGGCCTGAAGCAGCATGGCACGGTTATGGTCCATGTACACACCCCCAACCCTGAATCCTACCGACTTGCTCCCATACACAGCCAGCTGGGAGGGGAGGGGAAACGAGCCCAAAAAAAAAGGGACAAAATGACAACATAGAAAAACAGGAACCCCAAAGAGCTTCTCTGTCTCCATCACCTACTCTCCCTGGTGCCTGCAGCGGCACTGGAGAGGGTGAACAGGAGTAATGGACATTTAGAGTACAGCGAGCATCAGCTCTGGTCTCATGTCTCCTTTCTCAGTTGTTGGCTGCTCATCTGCTCATGTAAGGTGACTGTTTTGGGACCCCAGCATAGCTGTGATGGGAGGGGCCAGTGTACATCATGTTGCCGTGGTGATTGGGCTGCATAGGCTGCTGTGGGTAACCCTGCCCACCCATCATGCCCATCTGCATCTGCATGGGGTACTGAGCTGGCTGATTCATGTAAGGAGGATTGCCATGGTAACCACTGTTCATCATGGGTTGGGGCATTCGGTAGCCGGCCGACATGGCATTGAGGGGCGTCATGTTCATGGAGTTGTATGGTGCCGGCGTGGGCATGAGGTTTGGCATCATACCGCGCTGCACAGCCAGGGTGCGAGTTGTGCCCTGCATGGCCACGGGCCCTGAGCTGCGGCCGTAGAGCTGCTGCTGGTGAG
Source organism: Polydactylus sextarius (assembly GCA_016801845.1). NCBI lineage: Eukaryota > Metazoa > Chordata > Actinopteri > Polynemidae > Polydactylus > Polydactylus sextarius. The sequence goes on from CM028915.1 coordinate 2,651,243, forward strand.
GGGCCGGGGCCAGCTGCTGACTGGATTTGGACCGGATGGATATATGGCCTTTGACTGTAGCCATCTGGCCCTGTAGCCTCTGTGTGTGGGGTGGGGGTGCCAGGCCAATGTTGGTGGTGGGCATGTTGCACTGCAGCTGCAGTGAGCTGAGGTTCATGGAGCCAGAGCTCAGGTTGGGAGGTGGGGTCATAGTGGGCTGGCCCTGAGGGAGAGGAGTGTGTGGTGAAGGGGCCAGCCCAGGGTTGGAGAAAGAAACACTGGTGGCATACGAGGTCACCGAGGCAGAGTGAGAGTAGGGCATGGCAGGGTCCATGATGGTGTTGGTGAGCTGCTGGAGTTTGGCCAGGCTGAACGTTGCCGAGGGCTGGGGGTAGCCCCCCGTGCTGAAGTCCTGACCCATGCGCTCATAGAGGGTGCGGCCACCTCCTCCACCTCCACTCTCTGGGATCTCCATGATCATGGGTGTAGAGGCAAAGCCATTACCCATGCTACACTGGGACAGGGCTTGCTGTTGTTGTTGCGGTGGAGGTGGTGGTGCTGAAGGTGGAGGCTGAGGGTTGGGGGCTTGTTGCTGTGGAGGTTGCTGAGGAACCTTTTTTTGAGACTGCTGCTGTTGCTGCTGCTGGTTGGTGCTCGGAGGCCTCTCAATCACACCACAACTCTGAGGAGACTTAATGCCACAGCTGGGAGTGTTGGACGGTGGTGGGGGTGGTGGGGGCTGGGGACACCACTGCCAACATTAGTGGCACCCGGCCCACTGTTGGGCCCTGGTCCCGTTTGCTGGATGAGACTACAACTACCCATTGCTAGCTGGGATCCTCCGGTACCCGTGGAAGATGTAAGGCTAGGGGCTGGCACGAAGGAGCAGCTGTTGGACTGGGAGGAGGAGGACGGCGTGGCCGAGCTGGAAGAAGAGGAGGCCGACGATGAAGAAGCTGTGGAAGCTCCTGCTACGACAGCAGCTGACATTCCCCCTCCGTTGCCACCATTGCCTGTCCCGTTGCCCCCTCCGCCCATGGTAGAGTCGTAGCTGCTGGGGTTGTCATAGTTCTCTGTGGTGCTCTCTATGCTGCCCAGGTCACTGAAGCCACTGTCCACCACCTGCTGCGAGTGGTCTGACACTGACGGTACGTCCATCATTGGGGACGTCTCCATATTCTGCTGGGATGGGGCAGACAGAGAGCTGGGATGCTCTGGTGTGATCTGAGTGTACCCTGCTCCAGTTCCTCCACTGTTTCCCCCTGCTCCAGTGGGGCCGGGTGTCCCTCCCCTCTGCCCTGCTGGTGTCGTGTCCATGATTCCTGAGGCCAATCCCGGACTGTTCACCGAGCGCACAGATTGGCTGGGAAGCGGCGGCACTGGGGGGTTAGGGAGGGGGCTGCTGTGCTGGGATGCCCCACACTCCTCCACTAAAGCCAGGGCCTCCTCCTCCGCCTCCCCCGTGTGGCTGTAACTCTGCAGTGTCCGGCAGGCAGCTAGGGTCTCCTCACAGTCCTGGTAAGCCCCGTGGTGTGGCTGTGGTTCAGTCTCTTCGTCCTGGGCTTCCCCCTGTGTCAGGGACTGGACGGCCTGCATAGTCTCCAGGTCCAGCTCATTGGAGTGGTGATGGGGGTGATGTGGGTGATGGTGGCCCAGCTCCTCCTTGAAGTCGGAGTGCTGGTGAGGGTGGGAGTGTGGGTGTGTGTGCTGGGGTTCCATCAACAGCGTGACGTCCTTGTCGTCCGGGTGCAGAGGCTGGAGCTCCATGGGCTCAGAGGGAACAGACATGGCCGTGACTGTTTCCACTGCTGCTGCAGCTGCAGCAGACTCCTCCTGCTCTCTGCGCCGCCTCTCCTCCTGCTGTGGGTCAGCTGAGGAGGGCCGACACTTGGCCTCCTGCACCTCTTCCTCAGCCTCCTCCTCCTCCTCTTCTTCCTCCTCCTGCTTGCTGACATAGTCCCTGGCCACGCTGTTCTCCATGTCTAAAAAAGCCTCTCCACCTTGGGGTTCTTCTTTGACTGGAGGAGAGCTTGCACGGGAAGCAGGCTCCTCCTCCTCGTCTTCGTCATCATCCTCATCTTCAGAGTCATGACTTTTTCTCTTCTTGTTGCTGTTGTTACTCTTGTCCTCTAAATGTCCGTCACCCTCATCGTCCGCATCATGGTCATCGCTCCGCCTGCTTCCTGAACCTGGTGTGACGGCTGTTCGCCTATTGATGCTGCCGCCACCGCTGCCCATGCTGCCACATTCCTCTTCCTCCCTCTCATCATCATCATCGTCTTCTTCCCTGTCACCCATATCTGTGTCCTGAGGCCGGGACTGTGGGGCCCGGGGCCCTGAGGTGGAAGAGGAAGAAGAAGGGGAAAGCAGGGGACGTGACGGCGGACGGCTGGGTTTGTCCTCCTCCCAGGCCCTTTCTGTGTCCTCCTCCTCATCCTCATCCTCTTCCTCCTCTGGCTCAGAGTTGGGAGGTGGTTTGGGTGCAGGCTGTGGTGGTGGGCAGAGGGCACGGTTCTTGGGCGGTCTCCCTCGCCTCTTGGGCACCTTCTGCTCAGAAGGCTTAGGGAGATAGTCATCCTCTTCGTCAGAGTCTTTTGGCTTATTGTCTCTGTCGCTGTTGGTTCTGCAGACTCGCTTGCTGTTCCGCTCGTCTATCTGGAGCCGCTCAGGATCTTTGTCCAGCTGCTGCTCCAACATCCTTTGTCTCTCCCGCTCCTGCCTCTCTGCCTCCTCCTGGGCCCGTTGCAGGTACCAGCTGCGGGGTTTGCGGCCAGGCTTCATCTTGATCTTAGGAGGTGGAGGATCCCCACTTTGGCCTTGACCGTCTGCAGCAGCTCGCTGGCCTGGACCACCACTTGGTGGTTTCCCAGGTCCACGTTTCTTCCAGTGCAGTGGCTTGCGGCTCTTTCCCTTGGGCCAGCCTTTCTTCTTCTTGACTGGGACCTCGGGGTTGGCTGCCAGGGTCTTTGATGGAGTTGCCGGCAGAGCAGCCACAGGCTTCAGGACAGGCGTCAACTCTGTGAGGAGGTAAGAAAATAAGCTTTTGTTAGATAAAAGCTGTGTACACACATAATTATCCAGAATTACAAACTGTGGGATTTTTGAAAACACACATATTTAACAGGACATTAATATTACACATGATAATAATTTGGTTCATTCATTTCTGAAATTCAATGAAATTTAAAACATCATTTTGTATTATTTGATTGCTGGAAAAATATTCAGCATCCATTTTAACATTACATTTTTTTCCTGTTCCATTCAAATTTTAACAAATAGGATACGGTCCTGGGTGAGTTGGTATGGAATGACCTGCATGAAAACCCTGTCTGCTCACCATCTTCCTCCGAGTCTGACAGATTGGAGTGTCGACCCCTCTTGGGTGCTGGGTCTGACAGTCTCAGGGCAGAGCGGGCTGGGGGGTATCGGCGCAGCGGGTGGCCTAGAGGCGTCTCCTCCTCTAACCTGGGCATGGGCCTCTCTGAGTCTGAGTCTACAAAGGGCTCATCTAACACCTCTGTGGTCTCAGAGATGGTTTCAGTCACCACGCTGCTGTGAGGGTGGCTGCGCTGGCGAGAGCGCCGTTTCCTCAAGGGCTTCTGGGTAGAAACAGTAGACAGTGTTTTGAATTTAGTGTAACATGACAACTACAGACTTAAAGCCCCATAAAAAAAAGTGTAAACATAGTATATTTCATTGCATGGACATAAATTGTATTCCAAACAAAACTGCAGACTGATTTATTTGGATTTTTTTCCTTACAGGACAAGTCAATTATTACAGCATCAATAAATCTGAACATTGAACACAATATTTACCTTGCATTTGAGTCCCATGGCAGGCTTGGTGAGAATGGGAGGGGAGCATGTCCTCCTCTCTTCATCATCCTCGTCATCATCTTCCTCTTCTTCTTCACTGCTTTCACTGAAGCAGCTCTTCCTGACAGGTGATGACTCAATCAACCTGGAAACCACAGGAAGCTGTGCCAGCCCCTCCCCAGGTCCTTCAGACAACCTGGGCTTAGGTCCTCTCTTTTTCCGTGGGGGCCGTCCTCTTCGAGTGGGGGTTATAGACGTGTGTCTGGCCATGTCCAGCGAGTGAAAGCCCGTGGACTCTGCTTGTCTGTCCAGGGAGAAAAGGGAAGGGGGGCTGCTGCCAGAGCCTGTGGTTTTTCCTCCCTCTGTTCTCTCGTCATCGTCGTCGTCGTCGTCGTCATCTTCCACAGGGCGGATCTTAGGCGGCCGCCCCACCCGCGTGTTGTCCTTCACCTTTCCCCAAGGCCAGTTTTTAGGTGGTCGCCCCCGCGGTCGCCGTTCTCCATTTGTTGGGGGAGAGGGTCGTGGGGGGTCTTGGGTTGGGGGTTGACAGCGAACAGGGGAAGCTGGAGAACTTTGGCTGATGGGAAACCCCAAGAAGTCCTTCCTTTCCTCTCCTTCATCCTCCTCGTCTTCATCTTCATCATTCCTCTTCTTCCCTTGACGCATATGCCAGGACATTGGTGGAACCTTGTGACTTGGTTTGATCTATTTACAGATACAACAAAAAAAAAATCAATAAGAATTATAAAGAATTCAGTTTAAAGAAAAAATGTTTTGTCTCCATTGGAAGTATATAAATTCATTGCATTTACCTCCTTGTGGTTGTCTTTCTCGGGTTCTTCATCCTCCTCCTCGTCATCATCGTCATCTCCCTCTGCGTCAGAGACCACAGTGTTGGTTACAATGACAGGAGTCCAGCGGAGGCACTCAGGGTCGACCTCCAGCTGCCGTGGCCGGGCCTTGAGACGAGACATGTGGTTCGTCACCAGCTTCTCCCTTCGCACCAGGACAAGTCTGAAAACCAGACAGAAAGAAACAAGAGCATTGGAACATTAGTACTTATTGATGCAAATGTGATTACATTTACTATTCTCCTACCAATTCTTTTTAAACCAAACAGCAATCCTTTCAGAAAGTCTGTATATCCTCAGTTCTTTGTATTACACTGTATATTCCCTTCTTTGATCTATGTGAATGAGGCCCTTTATTCTCAGCGGGGAAACCTGCCTATTCCATTTAGAAACAAGTCTTCATGTCTCACATGAACTGCTGTTTGACATCTCCCCAAAGGTGGAACTATGATGGACACTCTACTTGCTTTTTACATCCCTGTCCTGAAATATAAAAATCCAACTCTTCTCACAGGTTTAGTTTTGTGTTAACTTTTGTGTTTATGATCAGCCAAAACATTCAAGGTTATGTAAAGTTAACTATTATCTATCTTGTCTATTTTTACATGTATCACAAAAGGATAGTCAGTGTTTATTTTAACATCTTTGTGACCCAATTACCAATCAGGCTTCAGCCCCTTTCAGTTTTTATTGTTTCTGAAATTTGGTCAGAATATAATTAAGTGCAACATAGATTGGTAGCAGGTCAGAATTAAGTGAAGTGTTAACAGTCGCAGTGAACGACTTCAGCAAGACCTCTGTGAGGCAGCAAATCCTTAATTAACTGTATGTAAGAATTTATTTAGTAGAAAGTGCCTCAAGGGCTTCAACTTATTCATGAATTAAAGCAGAGGCAGAACACCAAACAAATACTGATGGACACTGGAATTCAACACCACAATGATCTACTTTCAAATCTGGCTCTGTTTACAGGAAATGTGTAACCTGACTACTGGGCATATTCTGTTTTATTTAAGTTACCTTTACAAGAGCCTTTGTGAGTGCTGTCTGGCAACCAGACTCTGTTCTTAACCCTCACTGCTTTTTAGGAAGTTCTACTCTGAGAGTCACTTCTAGTTATATCGTGAAACCACAATGAATAATGTCTTTAATGTGAATAAAAGTGTTGAATGCTGGGTCCTGTGTCTGACCTGTCTCCTCGCTGCTCTAGCATGTTGAGGCTGTGCAGGGTGGTGGTGATGTCCTGCGGGCAGATGCCTGTCAGTTTGCTGAGCTGTCGTATGGTGATCTGCCGGTCTCGGACATCGTGGAGACACTCCAGCACCACGCTGCGCCAGTAGGCCATGTAGGACAGTCGACCCAGGTCCGACAGAGGCTTCTCTGGAGATCCTGGCTGCCCTTCACGCTTTGACAACAAGTAGCCTGCAGGGAGGAGAAAATAAACACAGACACCTCATTAAGTAACACAGATACACATTCATTTTCTATTAGTCTATCCAAGATGAAACACGAAGGACATGTTTGGTTAGGTACGGGTGTTGTCATCATGTGTTTAGCTTACTGAAGTCGATGAGAAAGCGTCCGTAGCCTTTGCGCTGGTACTGTGGAAGAATCATGATGCACGATACGTTGTATTTCTGCTGACAGTGCTTTTCCTGAGGAAGAGGGAAAGACACAGATGTCTCCATCAATTAGAAAAAAAAAATGATGGAACCACATCACAGAATGGTGTTAAGTGCACAGCATGCTGGTGGTCCGGCGTCCGCTCCCTAACTGCTGCATCTTGGCAGCAAGGAGGCAAGTTAATGCAAGCACTTGTGACTGAAAACTGAACAAGCTCAGGCTCACAGCACCCAATGAGAATGTTAGTGACGTCTACAGTACCTTAGAGAAGTAGCCAACTAGGTGGCATCCTTTGTTGTCGTTCTGGGTCAGGACATAGAAGAGGAAGGGCTCCACATCATAGTAGAGGGTCTTGTGGTCGAGGAACAGCTTGGCCAGCAGACACAGGTTCTGACAGTAGATTGTGCTCACGTTTCCATCGACCTGTTGTAGGATTAGTGAAAAAACACATCAGCACAACACTAACAGAAAGTTTCTGGACGACTGCTGTTCAGTCCCAGAACACGGTCCAGAAGTACATCTTTAAGCTGCCGTTAGTGAGCTGAGGAGCCAAGTGAAAGTGAATGCAGCAGAAGTTAGTGTCAAGCAATGATCTCTGCCGAGTCTCTGGAGACCCTGACAGATAGAGAGGGCAGAGGAGAGAAACAAAATGCTGTATAGAGTGAGAGGAGGGAGGTTCAGATTGGCAGCTCGCCAGTTATCTGTGCTCTCCTCTGAGCGAGGATGGACTGCAGAGCGGGGAAACAGGAGCTGCAGTGGCCATGGCCTGCGGGCACCAATCCACTGAATATGCCGCTGTGCTAAGACTCAGAGAAATGTGTATATCTGTAATTATTAGTTTTAATAAAATCATTTTGGCTGACTTTCCCTGTTTAAAGAAAAAAATCACTGTGGGATGTCAATTAAATAGGATTAGAAGTTTGCCTGATAAACATAATATATATTCATAAAGCACTTGTGAGCAATACTCTCATTAAATTCTGATGGAAAGCATGGAATACATAATTGAGGAATCATTGCTCTGTACTGTGATTGCACTAAACAACCATGTACTTAGGGGCTAGTGTTCAATCTTTATGTTCAGTTTTGAGGTGAGAAGATCTGGCTGTGGTCAACAGAGCCGTGACTCTCTCTGTATCTGTTACAAGCCTCATCCTCTGACTTCTGGTCTCTCAGGTCATTAACTGTCACCATCACTCAGCCCAGGTCAGTCTGAACAGTCCTTTCACCTCAAATACAGAGACGTCGTCCTTCCTGTAGATCTCGTTGGCAGGGGGGTGGAACCAGTTGCACTTTTTCATGTGCTGGTAGAGGATGCTGCGACTCTTCATGTAGCGCAGGCAGAACTCACACAGGTAGAGCTTTGGCAGTCTGGACAGTGAGAATACAGAAGGAGAACAATGAAAGAAGGATAAATGATTCATTGATTACTTGTACATTTATCACCAACATTTTTTAGCTTCTTAGACATGAACATGCACAGGTTTTCTTAGTGCTCTATGACAGTTGTATTGAACATGTGTGAGTAGTGGGCTGTTGCCTTGACAAAATGACCAAAAAGTGAATGTCTGTCGTGGGAAAGTGATGGACATTTTTACTACTATAACATTTTCTGTTGCTCACAACTGATCTAAAATCTGAAACTAATCTGAACTAATCTGAAAGCTGTTAATAACTCTGTAATACCTGTCACATACGTTGAACCAACAGGTTTTGAACATTTTAATTTTAGGAGTAACTCAGATACTTTTTCTCTGAAGGAGCTGGATTGTAGTCTAGGCTAACATTCTTTGTCTTTCACAATTTATTCAACAGTTACATGAAAAAATTACTACACCCTCAGCAATCCAGAATCTAATTGCCTCCCTGGCCCTGGCTGAGTACCAACCAAAGTAGGCAGTACTGTAAACAACCTTATAATTGAGCTCCATTAAACTGGTGGTAATTTGTACGCCTACAAGCAGGACTCTGAGCTAAGTGCATTAAGCTGTTGTGCTTCATTATGGTGCATTAGTTTACCTGCTGTACTCCTGGGGGTAGGGAGAAGAATACCACGTTTGGATTTCGAACTTGCCAAATTCGATGACTGACGGGCAGCGCATCTGAGGGTCTGGTGGACCTGTCACCCCAACTTTCTGTTTGGGAGAACAAAGATGAAGGAAGAAAGGGAGGGGAAAACAAGGAAGGTCAATTGCGGGTTTACTACAGGAGGGATTAACGCTTCATTGAGGGATTAGCAGATCGTTGAGCAGGAAGAGCAGACATGACTGGCGCAGGATCTTACCGTCCAGTGTGACAGGGTGTTCCTACAAATACCAATAGTGTAGGCAAAAAGCCAGAAGCCACACATTCTCATCACTTTTAGATTCTGGGGGGATGTGGCTACTTGCTAACAAGACCACAGAGTTATAAATGAAGCTGTCAAAATGCACTGCTGAAGAATTTCAAGACTTCCGACATCCCAGTCCACTGTTTATTACGACCATGTACTCTTTAAACCCTTTACACACATCATTAGTTCTTACTACCCAGCCTGCATCAAACACTTAAACACTGGTGTGGGTGTTCCAGTTGAGATCAGGGATGGTGTTTTAATACAAGTCCCGTGACGCCGGCCAAACACCCACTCTGGTCAATCTACTGCTGCAGTAATGCTGTGAAACGGGGCATTAATGTGGCTAATTTATGTTCCCTCTCTGTAACTACTGGCTAACCTGTCGGAGCAGGACACGGCTCTAAGACCTGCGCTGTTCAATGTTCACTCCACTGTGACCGTCGTTTACAACCTGGCTGCTGCTCTGCTCTTCGTGGCCACATTTTCATCACCAATGAATTTCAGCTCCTCCTTTACAAACAGCACGTAACACAGCATCACATCCAGTGACTCCGGTCTGGCAGCCTCACTCAGACTCACGAGTCCCTCTCAGGTTCCCCAGCTGATGCCGTTTCACTCTACAGTTTGGCTCCAGTTCAGCTCCTCCATTCCTGTTGTCTCATTTCTGCCCATTCACCACATTTTTAAAGACACTGAATATGTTGTCTCTCTGATTGTGTACCTGTAGCGCCAGCTCCTGGATGTGTCTGAACAGCTCAATGTCTTTTTCCGTCAGGTTCTCATGGCCGGGCAGTTTGTCATCGTCATCACGCCAGTCACTGCCTTCCTGATTGTCTGAGGATTGAAACACACGGTCGACGTTAATGCAAATTTAGTAAGAGGCCTGCTAAACGGGGTGCCAAGATGTCTGCTGATTGATTTTTTTACAATGGTGCTACTACCACAGCGAGCAGACAGCAATGAGGCACTTATACACGGTTAAAGATTTTCTTAAAATAAACCCTGATAAACAACATTTTCTCTCTGTACTGCTGTTTTATCACCTGAAGAGATTGAGTTTGAGTGTGCAACTGGAACGCTCAGGGAAGAGTCACATCATTAGGGTGAAAGTAAAATCTAGCGTCAGTGGTCACACACTTTTGGACACCACTGTACATGTGACTATAGATGCACTTATATTTTTCTATGTTATCTATATTTTTTCATTGACACTTATTCAAAGTGATGAAAGTCCTCTGGAGCAGTTTGGGGTTAAGTATTCTGCCCAATGACACCCTGATATGCGAACCACCTTCTCTACCTCCTCAGCAGCCACACATTTTTGATGATAAATCTATTACTGTGGTCAATGTGTTTCTTTTGAAAAATCTGTATTAAAATGATTGTCCACAGTACAAGAAAATGTTCAAAGTGGGTCACAACACAGATAGGGCTGCTGCTGGAACTTGGAGTGAATGTTCCTGATGCGTCTACTCTGTCGTCACATTTCTACTTTTTTACGCTGCAGTACCTGACACTGTGTGTGTGTTTTTCTTTTATTTTTCCCTCAGAAACTGTAGAAAAACACAAGTGCAAGTGGCCACTTCAAGTTAAACAGCAATTTCTTTTAATGCATAAGCTAAATATTTTCCAGGAGAAAAAAAAAAAAAAACCAAAGACAAATCAATTCTACACCATTTTTACCTCAAGGCTACAATTTCCAAATAAGTTGCATCGGGGCTGAATCGTTTGTAAAAACACTGCAGCCTATGCATCACAATAACAGCTGCTTGTATTAAGCCTTATTGTTTGTGAACCTGTCAACCACTGAACCCAGTCTGATAAAATTACTGCAAATGAAAGTATGAAGATACACTATGTTTTTAATGTTATGATGCTGATGGCTCATTAAAGCGTAATTGTTGCCAATTTATATGGTGCTATTGTTTGAGATGTTAGAGCCATAGTCCATCTTCATTAACTCATTTTGTTACTGTGCATCTCAAATGAGCTTATTGTTTTTTTTTTTTAACTAAAACACATTTACATCAATTCATGTCACTGTTACAGATGATATATATATACATACATATACATACACACAACTACATTCTCTGACTTTTGGTGAGTTTATTATAAAATAAAATTAGATGATAAAATCATCTACACTGCCAATCTTGTGACTCGTTTTTTTATGTTTTGTCAGCCGAAGCAGTAAAAACCAAGCAGTCTGTGTGTGAATCCTTACCTCCCCTGTCGTCTCCTTCTCCCTTACGATTGGCTTTCTTACGGATGCGGCACTGCTGCGAGTAGTCCACCACCTCCTGCCGTGCCTTGCGGCCCTCGGGCGACGGCGTGAAGAACTTTGTGAGGGCGTCGATGAGGCCCTTGGTCTTGTTGTTGAAGCGCAGGCTGCTCTGTGACAGCTCGTCGTCCTCCCGCATGGAAAAAAGCAGCCGGTCGTCACCAGGGTAACCTTCGCAGGAGGAGCTGGAGGAGGAGTTGGCCGAGGCCGAGCGCTTCCGTCGACCGCGTCCACCGAGCTTCTTGAAGGGACGCCCTGGCCTGTAGAGGAAATCACAGGAGTCCAGTATCAAACAAACTGTATCAAACAGAAGCTACATTAAGATATTATGGAAACATAAATAAGATTAAGAGAAAAAGCAGCCAAGAGGTCACTGTAGGGGTTAGATATTGTAACTTTTAGTTTTGATACATGTCGTCTCGCCTCCTGGCTGACACTGAAGGAGACACCATTAGCTGAAGGCTGTTCTGTACCTGTTCTTGGGTCGCCCCAGCGGTGCATTGTAGCGCCGTTTGATTTGTGCTGCCTTTTCATGTAAGAGCGTCTTTCCCTTTTTCCTTGGTTGGCAGATTTGACAAATCCACATGCCTGGGACAGAAAGAGAAAAAGCATAGGCCCACATTCACTAAGGAGGATTAGACAAGACGGGCGTCAGTGCAGATACTAACATGCTCTGGGACGTGTCTAATAAATTAGCACTTAATGGTGAAGCACTAGGTGTTTCATCAGAGTTGGATGCAACAACTCACGAGATAATTTAATTATTTACAGAGACTATGATGATTGTAGTGGTCAGAGGGCAGATACTGACTCAATTCATGTGGAGCTGTAAAGAGGCAATAAAAAGCAGGTTATGACTTAAAGGGGCAGTCATGTTTATTTACCTTTCGGCATCCGCGTGAGGGGAGGATCACAGCACTCCATATGGAAACCCCGGTCACAGGAGTCACAGAACAACATGTTGTCCTGTACACACACAGAGTGATGATTATCAAACGTGTGTTTTTATTTAATACACAATATTGTCCGTCATCTTCATTGTGATTAAAATCCATTTCATACTCTGTTTTATTACTTCATATGAGCTGATTTCATTCTCAACCCTCATAAATGTATTTTATCAGTGTGCATCTTGATAATATATGCATGCATTTTGTCTCATGGTTAAAACTCCCCACAAACATTTGATTTGAACAATGATTCCTATCCTGACACGGACAAGAAAACAGTGGAATTGTGCCAAGTCTGACTAAAATAGCTCAATCCCAGGACCACAGATATGTCTGTCAGTGTCTTTATTTGGCACTTAAGCAGAGAAGAGAGCGTTCTCAGGCAGCGTTCGGCTGCCAGTCGGCCATATTCACTCATCCACTCACCGCATTCTTTCCTTGATCCTGACAGCTGCTGCAAGTCTTGCATTCGATGCACTGCCACCACAGAGCCTTGACACGCGCTGTGAGCTCAGGGGAAAACTTGAGACAGGACGGGTGGCCTGCAGGTAGAGAGACAGCCACACACATACAAGTGCGTTAACGTCACACGCTTTTTTTTTTTTTTTTTTTTTTTTTGTTGCTGCAGACTGACAGCTGTGACCCACTTGCATCATTGTAGGAGGAAAAAAGAAAGCTCCTTTTGGAATTAAAGCCCTCACTGAATCAAATCTGGCTGCAAAGAGAGTGTTAAAACATAAATGACAATCTGTCAGAGCTGTGCTTTTGCTCTGTTTGAAGAGGAGCAAACAAGACGGCCTTGTCTGAGACAGAAACCCGGTGAGGGAAAGAAAGGGGACACAATCTGTCCTCTGCCTACACTAAACAGTGTCAGAACTTATATAGGAAAAACACAATTTCTGAGAAGAGATTTTAGAAGGAATCCACCACCTGTACCAGTATGTGTGTGATCATACAGCTCAGGTATCAATTCAAGCATGGCTTGATTTCTACTCTTTGTGAAATGTCAGTTAAAAAGTACTAGAGTAATAGTATAATAGTAAAGAGCATGTTAAGTGTTTCGAGTTTTGCACTGTAAACAGTTCGAGTGTGCACTTTCACAAAATTACTCAAAGCTTTTATCGCTCTCATCTAAAGGTGAGTGTTTAGTGTCGTGCTTTTGTTTGTTTCTAAAGCTCCACTTTGACAGACAGACACTAAACTGGTGCTCGGATGTTTCTGGAGAAGTTCAACACTCACCACTGTTGCCACAGTCGGCGCAGGAGATGAGCTCCTCCGGCTTCTTATCGCGATTCTGCTCCTTGGTGCCCAAACAGAAGCTGCAGATGGGGATGGGCTCTGCCACCGGCTGGCAGAGGGACAGAGCAGGAGAGGGAAAAAAGAGAGAGAGGGGACTGTCAGTCAACTTAACAGCTTCACTGTACAAATGAAAACAACAAAGTGGCCTTGTGTGTCCAGCCACAGTGGATGGCTGTTGTCGTTTGTATTAACAAGCTAACAGAGGACCGAAAACTATAACGACAAGACGGAGCATGTGTATGTGTGAACAGAGAGTTTAGGATAATGAACAGCATGAGAGTTAGAGTGATGAGTGAGCTTGTATAATTTATGTGACATGTCATGTTAGTGGCTGCCATCGCGCGCCAGTGTCTCTTGCCGACTCCTGAGCCGTTTGATCAGTGCTTCTGGTAACTCCGGCTGAGCAGTTCGATTCCACTGCAACATGTCCCACTTTGACACTTACTCTCAAACATGTCATCACACATTCAGTTCTGGAGCTGCATAAATCTTTTAGCGCGTCCCTGAAAACACGAACCATATCAGCAGGAGTGTACCGCGATGCAAAACAAACACATTGTCTAAAATGCGCACAGGCACAAAGCTGAGCCAGGTTTGTGTCCAGGAAAACAAAAGGCTGAAGAACACCTAACATGTTGTTAGACATCAAAAAAGAACTTGTGTGAAAAATAAAACTGAAAAATCACATCCCTGAAGCAATGCAGGTGCACTTCACACAGACACAAACATGGGGGAGGAGGGGGCCACGGGGTGGCTCTCCTTGAAAGTTTCTGGAGCCTGGAAGCCCTGAGGGGAAGTGGTGGCTCAGCGCTACCTCCCAGTAAATCACAAATAATTTTCAGCAAACATATTCAGTTTACTACCGTGAACTACCCGACACACATAAGGAAGTCTCTTTTATTGCTGTCACTTAAACCATGAAAGTCTCTGTACTTTGGCTGTTATACTCACGGTCATGAATGTCCCATATATTAATGAATTCCGATTGAATGAAAAGCCAAAGGAAGCGATTTCGATATTCAGTCGAATTGTTTAACAATACTGAAAATCAGAGGGTGTAATTAGGGTTTTCTAACTGCTCAAATACAAAATAAATATTAACGCAAGGACACATTTTAAATGCAACATAATCAACAACTAAAGTAACAAGCTGCATATGTTTACCACTGATACAGCCAGTTGTTTTTTAAGGTCACATACAGAGCTGAAATAGCAACATCTGCGTGTAATCAAGGTGATGCTGAATAGAGTCAGTCAATTTCAAATTAAAATGTCAGAGGGACAGACCACATCCAGAACAAATCACAGGCAACTTGACTGAAAAGTGAAGTACTTAAATCTTCACAGGTCTCCTCAGCTGAGAGGAGAAACAGTTGTTTCGCATTCTCGGGTTTTACAGCTTCATGGTATGTTGGCAAAGAGAGAGACGAGACTGAACACAACTCAGGTGAAGCATTGACTAGACTGGTGGCTTATCCACCTTCTGTAATCAGACGACACCAAACTGCAGCTAGCCAACTATCACAATAAACAGTTTTGTATGAACAACACACTGCATGTCAGCACTAACACCATGCTGTAGAGATGCCTCTGCAGCACGCCACTGAAGGCAGGAGGCAACACGACTGCAGCAAAATCTGCCAGAGAACAACTGAACACGATGACAAAAGACAAAACACAAAACTTTAAAACCCACGGCGTCCTGGAGTCGACACGTCTACACCCTCACCTGACAGAACCTGAGCAGTGTCACAGCTCAACAAAAACGGACCTGAAGTGCATAAATAATAAGACGTTTTTGTTAATTAGTGTCAATGACGTCTAATTATTTCAAGGTTGTAACATAATAGAACGTTAAAAAGCCTGAGGCGGTTGAACGCTTGTACCAACAAAGTGAAACCAAACCTCTTAATATTGAGAACCAGGATATGGAAAACAGTGTGAAAGAAAGCTTTTCATTGTTTATACTTACAACACGTGCATACAATATTATGAAGCAACATAACAGCAACACGTGTCATTTTTACAAGGCATGAATCCTCTTTGTGCTGCGACTGTCAGCCAGCTGCTCATTCAAGTACTCAGCTCATATGTGAAGCTTGTTAGCCCGCGACGTGATAATATTTGATATGAGGCGCCATAGAAAAAAAGTTAAATTATAGGGCTTCAAATAACTCCTACTTCATCAACATAAATTATTATGAACTAACAGACTGAATAACAAAAGGAAAGACTTTATTCGAAAACACATCCCTAGTAACTGCATGAATCACTGCGAGATGCACTCGTGTATGTTTTAGACACTGATGTAATTTGGAAACCATGGAAAAAGGCTTCGGTCAAGGTCGCAACATCTGCTCCATCCTACAAAAGATCATCAGGTCCTTTATTTAGCTGGGGGGGAAAAAAAAAACAACAACATGACATTCAGTGAAGTTGGTGTTACGAGGTTTCCTGCAGGACGTAGCTGCAGAGAGCTGGGTAGGCACCAGGTCCTGGCAGGGAGGAGACAGGGACAAGAGCTTGATTTATTGGGTTCATTTCCTTCTGACTCAGGCTGCTTCCAGCAGCCCCCACTACACCTTTCCCACCCACACAACAAAGCACAGGGGCAGAGAGGGGAAGAGAAACAAAAGGTATGGAGAGAGGGAAGAAAGAGGTAAACAGAGAGAGCAGGGTTGTGGAGTGTGAATGGTGAAGACAGAGGTAGATAAGAAGGGACATGCAGGATATGGAGAGGAAGACGGAGTCGTAATGGCTCTTTATTTCTGAATCCGTTTCAATTTTCACAGCTTAAATAATATGAAATGGTGATCATACGTTGTATCACACTGTGCTGATAATAGATTTCAGAAATCACTGATATACCTATTTACAAAACAACGAAACGTTGCTTCCGATAAGTGGAAGTCAGCGACGGGAATGGGAAAAAAAAAAAAAAAAAAAAGAGGAGAGTATGAAGAAAACACAGCGAGGACAAAAATACGAATCCAGAGGGCAAGAGAGTGACGGTAATGGAAAGCATAAAGAGAGAAAATCTGCAGCAGCAGTCCTCCGAGCAGCCTGCGCACGACCAACACCTCAATCATTCCTGACGCTTAACCCGTTCACCGCCAGACGAGGTCAACTGCTCCCGCTCGCTCAGAGAGCGCTCGAGTAAACACAGAGAGGCTGACTGAGCGAGCGAGCGTCGCCTTTCACACACTCAGACACCTTGTACAGAGACACACATTACAGTGAAGCTTCAGTTACTGCCTGCTACTGTAAATTAATCCCCAACAGATACTAAAAAATGAAAAGCTAATCCTCCCTCCATGACAGGGATATTGGAACAGTGAAACACAATCCTCAAATTCCTCCTGAGAGCTGCTTTTCCTCCCTGTTTTTGGCCTTTTCCAATTCAGCGCTGGCTGCCAGGTTTGCTCTTACACTACCGCTGCACTCTAGAAATTTCTCAAATCAACTCACTGTTTGAGTTTAGTGTCATGGCCGACGTTTGATTTAAAATATGAATGTGTGTGTGGATGTGTGCCTGTCTATTTTAAGCTTGTGTGTTCATGTTTTGGCATGTGCTCTTCTTTTTTTTCCCCCAACATACAGAGGATTCAGGAACAAAATGTTGTTTGGAGCCAAAATGACACGCCTTATGGCAACTGTTAGCAACTAGCTGAATTAACTGGGTGGACTTGACATGCTACCGTAAGTTCATAAAAACATGTCCTACGAGTTACAGGTTTATAAATACACGCCTACGCACAAACGGACAGGTGAAGATACTCTAGTGTGACTGAGCTGACACACCCACCCATGTTTCACAGATCACTCCATATCCTATAACATTGTGCTCCAGTGTTTACCTAGTTCTTTTTGTTTTCTAATGGATGAAATGAATACTAAATACAACACGTAGCGCTGTCTAGAACCTCATTCGGGTGATAACAGGTTACAGAAAACAACTGCTGGCAGCCTGGTTTCCGCTCTACATACTGACTTCTGTTATCCAAAGACAGAGGACAGGGGACAGGAAGGAGAGGACAATGGAGGAAGGACGAAAGGAGAAGCTGAAATGGAGGGGGAGAAAGGATAAAAGGCAATGGCACAACAGCGAAAGAAGGAAAAGCATTACTGTTGTCCTTGTCTCGTCTCAACTCAAGGATCTTATTAACATGGGAGCCAAATCTCACCCCCCCTCCCCCTAAATACTACCACACATCCCTTATGTCCAGCCCCCACCTCAAACACAAACTCATTGATCACTGTTACAGGACATGTCGTGCAAGCAGAGACAACAGGCAAACACATATGCACTTGTTCCTAAAGTCGTTACGTGCACTAAGAGCTAAGAGTCACACCTTGACACTATATTGTTCCACTTCCATTTCAAAGCACACAAACACATATGCGTGGGCGATTGTTTCATTGTTTCAAATCAGTTCATCAGAGGAATACATGACACTTCAAATACAAAATCCCTTTAACGTTTGAAATTAACTTGTCGCAGTTTTCATGTGAGGTCTACAAAACCCTGACGAGGCCCCTCCACTGTGCCAGCGCGTCGTCCCTCCAGCCAAGCATCACCCTCCATTAAAAACTGAGGTTAGTCAGGGAGCACAAAGCTAAATCACTGCATCAAACGGAGCAGGGCTGGCCAGGCTCCAGACGTCACTTCCACAGCTGCTCAACACATTGGCTCTATTTGTGGGGCGGTGAGGTTAGCCATACGCAAGGCCTCACACAACTACGCCTCGCGTGCCAAATGCCATTCACATCACAGTCGCTGGTGAGCTGGAGGTAACTGCTCCCCCTGGGCACCGACACCACTGCTAATGCTGTTTCTATAGACTCACGACCCGCTCCGCTTGTAACTGGCTGTTCTTGTGCCTCTAACGAGTCGAAACAGGACATCTTCACCGAAAGACGAAGGATGGTCGATTCTGAAGCTCGACACCGGCAGTGTATAAACACAAGACAGAGGTAGGAATTACCGCAGAGACGGTTTTTCCAACACAACAAATAGTCCAAATGAAATCTGTTGACTGTGAGGTCTTTGGATTATCTTGAGTAAGTGGGATGTAGTTTTATAAAGATACTCTGCTGCTCTTTTTTAAATTCAGACTTGTTACTTTAGGTGGGAACGCAAATATATAACAATGACACAGAATGTTGCCACATTAAAAACAAAGAGGTATATCCCAAACATAGGAATATCCCATAACTAAGTTAAAAATAAGGCTGCTACTATCTTTGTAATCAATATACATGATTATTAACTGCCAGACCTATTATTATCTGCTTATTATTAACTGCTAATGACAATGATCACACAACTACCTGATTATCAATTATGTGGCAGTAAATTGCTGCCCGCTAACTAATTGAGGCAGTTCTATTTGTCTCAACTGACCCTTTCAATAAACGAATGTTCAGTGGTGTTTCCATCGCTCTCTGCTGGAGTGTACTGCTAAATGTCAAACATGAACTGAGCCTGTGGTAGCAGCGCAGCTTGAGGTTAAAGCTGGTGTCATCAAAGAGTGGAGTCAGCCTTTTTTTAACTTTGGGCGCTAATAATGGGTCAACGGAGGCCAGGCAAAATGGAAACAATAAACGCCTGCCAAGGACATGGACGACAGAAATAAAGAATTTCCACAAGTTTCACCTCCTCCTTGAAAAAAAATTGGTGATTCCCAAATCCCAAATTCAAGAAAAGTTGACATTAGTGTCAATGGAGACCAATGTCATGGCAACGAAGGATTCCTGCGGCATAGCGTTATAACCCTGGAACTGTTTCCTTCCGTTCGGCAAAAGCACAAAATCCTCTCGCGGCTACAGAACGTGATGTAGATGTGACGAGAGATGGGAGAGATGAGAGAGATGGGATGGAGAAACACACGAACGGGCAGGTTGCACCCAAGGCATATAATCGATGTCTGGGAGCATTTTGTATTCACAGTCCTCTGAGTGACGATACATGATGTCTTCACCTTGAGCAAATACAAGCAGAGGCAGTGTGTGATGTTACAGAGACAGGCAGGGATTGATCCAATACAGACAAAGAGGAGTGACTTATAGTGGATAAATATCTCCATTATGGTTTGTATTAAGTGATGCCTAATGGAGCAGCTCTACAGCCACTACAGGCAAATAAACCATTAGCTGCAGGATGCTAACACTGGCTAAACCCGTTAAGAGGTCAGTGGGATGTTTTGGAGGGAAATACCGACACGTTGTAAGTGAGAGGGAGAATGTGAGTTTTTTCACATGTCCTCGCCGTGACACTGCACGTCGACATCAAGAACTCTGGTTCACCCCGCTCCAGCTGTTGGGGAGAGGGCAACCGTGGGGCAGGGAGATTGTTCTTGCCTATTATGACGAGATGAATATCACGCACACACACAGAACTATATACCCAAACGGATATACACACAAAGGCTCAGCATCAAGCCCATCCCACCTAATGGCCATAGCCTCATACTGCTAACGGGTGCTCAGGGAGGCAATGAGGTTTGCCATCTATATATCCATGACCCCTGGTTGACTTCACTCCCCCATTCACCTCCCCCTTCATGACCTGGCAATGGCACCCTATTAGGGTGAGAGGGGGGAGATAGAGACAGAAATAGGGTCTGGGATCCCGTTTGAATGGAGTGCTCTGACACAAACATCAGTGCGTTGAGTACACAAATCTCCCTGCAAATGGGGTCAAAGCCAGTGCTTATCCATTTGTTTTGATTTTCCTCCCCCCCTCAGCCTTTACTCACACACACTTTCCCTCCCTCCCCCCTTTCCTTAGGAAGTCATAAGTGTTAGTGATCATGCACAGCAATATGGCAATGATGCACCAGTGGAAGAGCAGCAGAGCGGAGGAGAGCGATCAAGCAACACTCTGTCGTCTCCATCTTCTGTGCACACCGTCTCTATCTCTTTGACGCATGAGCCACTCGCACAGGCACAGACTAACACGTACACACACCGACAGTCACGTGTAAAACAGGTCGACTCCTCTGGAGAGACATATCAAGGCAACATCACAAGAAGAAGCAGAGAAGGCGAGTAAACAAGGTTTTGTGAGCGCCAGACACAAATGTCAACTTCCTCACTGCTGCAGCAGCATCTCCATGACCTAACTCACCTGAAGAGCCTCACAAACAAACAAATAACATCCCTCCTTTATCATGTCACCACATTTCATTCATAATCTCAGGCTGATGAGTAATTTTACAATTGCAACAGGGAGGCATTTGCAGCAGAATTGCTTTTACTAGAACACTTTCTTCAAATACTAATTTTAAGATTTGACAAAAGCTCTCTGGTGCTTTATAACACAACGCATTAATTCAACTATACAGAAACGATGCATTCAAAATGAGTTATGCAGTCACTTGTCTGTGTTTTTCATGTGGTTGATTTGTCGCGGCAAGTCGATCAGTAGCTGAGTCACAGAGGAGGAAGTGGTTGATCTCCGCTCGTCTTAAGCATCTGCAGCCAAGCAGGTCACTGTGTTAGGCAGACCCCATGTGACTTGAGCCTGTTCTTTGAGCTAATCCTACTGTGTGTATGTATGTTTGTGTGTGTGTGTGTGTGTGTGTGGTCATTCTGACCAGAGGCCTCTGTGGGTGCACACATGCATGCACTCAGAGGGGCCATATAAAGCCAGGAGCCAGTCATAACAGTGTTTAGCACCAGTCTAGTGTCCCACTAGTTGTCTGGTAACTTGGCGGACATGATCACTTGCATGGCCACTGGACTTGCAGTTACCTGTATTTGAATCTAACAAGTTTATTGACATGATAGTTGTTAATATGCATGTCTGCCATATTTGCATGCCTGCAGACACCTGAAGTAGAGGACTTAAGACATGTGAACTAACGTGTGAGCGTGTGTGGTCTCAAAACAGAGTGCTTTCAGTTTGAGTTTATGTCATTTTCTGGCTTTGCATGCAGTAGTATAGATTCGCCTGTGTGTGTGTGTACATGTCCCTGGCCCTTACAAGCAGAGGTTAGCAGGCGGCTGCTCTCTGATCAGGTTACAAAAGTGGGTGTGTTCCTGCTCTCCTCTGTCGCCTGCATGTCTGCCTCTCCCTCTCTCTCTAATTCATTCTGTCTCTCTCACTCTCTTCTCCCTCTATGTCTCTGCTTCTCTCTGCCTTTCTGGTTACAGAGGCCTACAGCTTGCGTCATCTAGGCCTCTTCCTCTGGCAGCACTACAGACCACCTCTCTCTCGCCTGTCTGTGCTCCTCCCCTTCCTTCTCTTCCTTTCTTTCTTTCTTTCTTCTTCCCATCTCCTGACAGCTCCTGAGAGGGAGCAGCCCTGCAGCTGGTCCACACTCTCTGCAGGAGGCTGGGAACCATGTGACTCTCTTCCCTGACCTCCTCCTCGGCTGGCACTGAAAACTGGCCCACCACCCACCCAGCATCATTCTGGTGTTGGTAGTCTGGACCCTATCACACAAACAAACACACCTGATACACACTGACACCCAGCAGTACGGTGTAGTGCCAACCAACTGTGTTCAGTGATTTTGTACACATGTATACCAACCTGAGACACACAAACACAGCACTTTAATCACAAGCATACACACCAGTTTGTGGAGAGATGCTCACATTCGTATGTGGTTGTATCTTATCAAGCTGAGCCACTTCTAAAATAACTCTGCAATACTCAAACTGTAAACAACTCCACCGCATACTGAATGGAAACTCACCACTGACAGACACATATTCAGAACATCCACTTGAACAAAGCAGACAAATGCAGTGTCAGTGTCTTGGATATTGTTACTGCACTGTTACTACAATTATTGATACAGTTAATAGATCTGATCAATTCCAGATGTGAAGCGACTATGATTCAAGTATAACATGTGTGTGGTGTGCATTTGTGTTTAGTATAACTGAGTGAACCTCACAGTTATTTTTCTAGTATTTCACAGGTCACACCCACTTTTCTCTTTGTTGCTGTGAAAAGTTCAATCTGAAGGCCACATCAGATTTCTTGCCACAATTACAACTGAGCCACAGTTGTTGTTTCAACAGGATATTCATGACCTTATCAGGCACATCTGATGCTAATGGAACAAAGCGCTTCACCCACATTCGTCTTTTAAGTGTATTTAGTGTATGCAAGCTTTTGCTATAAACAGCGATCGGCAGCCAGGCAGTAAATGTCACATCTATGTGAAGTGTGAGATGTGTGTACACAGTTTCACATGTTTGTTTGTGGTGCATGCAGAGACATTACCTTGTCTTTCTCGTGGGGCAGCAACCGAACAGGTGGCAACGATTCCAGAGACACGGTGCCGGTGCCATCGTCATGGGAGCTGCTGCGGCTGACGAGCTGGAAGAGCGGACCCTGTTTTACCACACGTCCATGTGCCACCGCCCTCTTCAGGGCCACCCTCAGCTGCTGGTGGAAGAGGCCCGGGCCCATAGAGCCGCTGCCTGACAAGTAAGCTGCCACATCAGCCTGGCACTTGAGAAAGCGCTCAATGTTCTTTAAGCTGGAGCCGCCGGGCTCATGGAGCCCGTCCAGCGCCCGCTTGATGAGCTTGTTCCAGTCAAGTCCCGGTTTCTTCCCCGAATGGGAGTGAGAGCTGCTGCTGCCACCACTGCTGCTGACTCCTCCACCCCCTCCACTTCCTCCAGAGCTGCCACCACCTTTGGGCTTGGGCAGAGCCAAGCGTCCAGGGTTATCAGGGTCCTTGTAAGAGTTCAGACCTTTGTTGGTGACCTTTAGGATGGTACCATCCTTGACGCTGAGCTCTAACTGCTCCAGAACTGTTTTGCGGTCCAGACCATGGGACATGGAGACCGCATTGCAAATACGCTCCTCCGATGGTCGCTGCTTCTGTTTCTTCACTTTCTTGATGGCCTCTAGGATCCATTGGGTGTACATTGGGTTTGCCAGTTTCACCATGGCTGTGGTCTGGTTGGGTGTGGGGGCCCTGGGGCCTTACCACAATGACCGCACACAAAAAATAAGGAATGTAAGCCAAGGAAATACCTGGCCTGCGCCGTAGCGCCGCCGCCTCTTCCTCTTTGCCCTCTGCCTGCTTACTATCCCTTGTCCTGGGGTCGCACAGAGAGTCCCTCAGAAGCTGAGTATGAGCAGCACGGAAGGGAGCAGCTAACCATAGCACAAACCCCCTGAGCCAACCCTCCACCCGGTAAATTCAGGTCCACCTACCACCCACTCCTAGCCAGGTGACGGTCCCTGGCGAGAAGCAGGGGGAGTGGAGATGTAACAGGTCTACTAGCAAATTAAACTCCCACAGCACAGATATCTTGAAGAGGGGCGTTCTGAAAAGTAAGATGTTTCCCCACTGTGCCTGTCACAAAATGCTACATGGACAAAAGAACCTGTTCAGTCAGTTTCCTGATGCTGGCAAAGTGGCCAATTCTCAGTGAGAGTTGTGATGATGTTTCCCAAGACATGAAATTAGTGTTGCGACGACAAAGGGGTGGACATTACAGTAAATATGTTTTCTGTCAGAAAGAAGATTCTCTTTGCATCCACGTCCCTTCGTCTTCACTTGGTCTCTCTCGTCGTCTTTTATTCTACCAGCAGTCTGGGCTTCTCAGCTCTGGGACGGAACAGATATCTCACCCCAGGGAGCAGCCAGGGCTGATCACCTTCATGCCTATTGCACTCTGGTAGCTGACAAACCCTACAGAAGAAAAAGAAAGTAACACAAAGAGACAGAGGTTAGCAAAACCTTGCAGACGAGTGCAAAAGCACTTTATGAGTAAACAGGAAAAAATACAGCAACACGTTAAAGTTTTTAAAGGAAGATATGTTTGAATGAAATGCAGAGAACCACAGAGAGGGTACAGACTTTCTTTTACAACACTGGCACAATGCCCTCACTCAGATAGTGTAAATAAATAAAGCCATGCTTGTCTTAGTAAGTTTGACTGCACTACTGACAAAACAAACTACATTCTACAAATAGAAGAAAATACTCTGTTGATACCTGTTACCTCTGAACAGCCTGTTCATAAGTTTAGTATGCAACCATGTGTTTCTCTTATTACATCAACATCACTTCCAAAACCACACCGAGAATGACACAAATAGTGTCAACAAACACGTAGGACGAGAGCCTTTTTTAACTGCACAGATATACTATAAAACGGTGTAAATCGCGAGATACAAACAAGATGAACAACAGCAATCTAAAAACTGTAGTAGCAAGTTGACTATAGGGCTAGTTCGGTTGCTAACGTAAACATGATGCAGTCAAAACACAGACTGTTAGCAAACATTAGCAGAGAGGCTAGCTAAAAATCAAAGCCAAGTTAATTGGCGCATTACCAGACTGTTTCCTGCGGTGCTGTTTACCCTCACTGATATGATATTAGAGATCCGAGTATCTGACAACAAGCCTTCCCGCTAACTGCTGTTGTTTAGCAAGCTAACGTTAGAAGCTAGCCAACAAGCTAACGTTACGATTATGTTACTAACGTTACTCGCTAACCTGAAACGTAAACAGCATGAAACAAGAGGTTAGCCAGTGCTCCTGCACAAAACACAACATTTTCTCCGTGGCCCGATATTTCAGACAATACACACCATCACACCGCAGCGAACACGGCGAATAAAATAATTCTGAATGACATTCAGATATTAACGTGAGAACGCGGCCTTGTAAAGGCACAATGCAACTTGCAGACGGCCATCTCGGCTAGCGGGCAAGTGCGAAAATGAAGATAGCCGCGGATTCCGCAGTATTACATGTTCTGCGGCGCCTCTCTCAGTCCTCGGTGTGTACGAGCAGCCTCTACCCGCTCAGAGCCGTCCCTACCAGCGGTCCCCACCTCGCTGACTTCCTCCCTCCACCAACCGCCCTCCCACGTAACGCTACAGCCTGCGGTGCGGTGAAGACAAGGCCGCTGGAGCGGAGTAGCTAGGCCTCGGCTCCCCCCTCCGTACCCCCCACCCACCACCGCGATCATCATCCCTCCGTACCCCTCTCTTCCTCTACCTCTCGCGGTTCCCCAGAAAGCCCGAGCTGGTCCGGTTCTGGTTTCCAAGGGACGCTCGGGTAAAGCGGGCCGTGTAAAATATCTCTCATCTCCCCATCCGGCTTCCGCTGCTACTCACCGGAATTTCGTGTCGAGACGCCGAGGAGAAGGTGCCAAAACCGTGCGAAACGGAGACAACAACAAGCCTAAAAATGCAGCCAGAGACCAGGGGCTCTAGAGCCGACGCCATCTTTGAGTGAAACAGGAGCACGGCTGGTGGGGGAGGGGGGAACACTGAACCGTCAGGCAGGGCCAAGGGACCGTCTGCATGGTGCGAGGCGAAGATCCAGGGGAAGAAAAATTCACTGCAAGGCGCGGGGGGCGGCGGCGGCGTGCTGTTGCTATGAGAGGGGTGTGGATATTGCTTGAGGACATGAAATGGAAGAAAGGGACAGATGGTGGTGGTGGTGGTGTTGGAGGGAGAAAAAAATAAAAAGAGAAGATAGGCGTTCTCGCATTCTCCGCTGTACTACAGCTATATAGGGGGAGATTCAAGGGAACGTCTGCAATTTGCACAACAGTTGTAAAAAAAAAAAAAAAAAAAAAAAAAATCAAAGCCAATGAGCATGCCTTAACGTTAGAGGGTATTTAAAGATCAAAGTGAGACACCCCTCCACACTGCAGTCTATTGTAGCAGCTGTGTGTTTTTTAGGCTGAAGATGGGAAGCAAGCCACACAGATCCAGTCCCCAGAGATGATCAGATGTTGCAGTGTGTAGATATCCAGAGTATTACAGTACATGATAAAGCATGTTATTATCTGTCTATGCAGAGTAGTCCACTGATGCATTGCTCGACAGACTGTGAAACACAGTTTCATCTCTCCAGCAAAGAAAATGATTATGCAAACTGTCTGCAGCCAACCCACATTTCATTAAATGACAGCGTGGACTAACACCTTTTCTTTATAATTTATGCTTGTAGAAAGGAGTTTTTTTTTTTTTTTTTTTTAACAGCTCTCAGTTCAAGCACAAATCCCAGCATCTGGTGACAGATGGAATCAACATAATGTAAAGGTGTCACTCTCAGTGCATTTGACACTGCGTTTTAGTGCTTAATTTAAAAGTCATTTGCACTAAATATGCAGGTATAATGGATACTTTTAGTCTCCGTGTGATGTAGAAAATTAAAAACATTAAGTGTGAGAGTCTATTTATCGCCATTCAGAACAATCATTGATGAATTTTCCTTTGGGAAGTTTGAACAGACTAAGTACAGTCTTCTTATTACTCCAAAGAAAAAAAATGTCAGTATAGGAAAACTGATTTTGCTGCTTCAATTTCATGATCATAGTGATACAGAGGCACTTGTGTTGAAAATCTGGCACCAATCTTCCTTTTCTATTACAGGCTAATGCTGAAAGCTCCCTGGGTGGAAATTAAATTATCTGCAGCTTTGTGTAAAATGATGTGTACAGCAGTCCTCAGAGACGGATTATAAAGTGTCTTATAGGGAGCAATTAGACCTTAGGTTTTCCCATGTTAGAGGTGTCTTTTGAGAGGTGGAACTGCTGTCAGCACAGTGGTGATCAAATGAAACCTATAAGGTCACACGTTACACTTGCTGTTTATCTTGCACTTCTTCAGGGGCAGATAAATCTCATTCCAATGACAAGGCACTAATTTTAATTAATGGTGGTGTTATTACACAGATAAATAGTGTGAAGTGTTAACACATGAACGGCTATTAGTGCGCCTCCCGAGGACTCACATATTACATTAGTGTGTACAGTAGGCCAGCTAACAGATGGACAATACTCAGGAGGAACTTGCACCGCATCCATCGTTCCACTCCATGAATAAATAATGTCATGTACCATGATCCACAGCAGACACCATGTTCACCACCACACAACAACAGAAACAAACAAACGGGCAGGGAAAGCGCGTGGGTGGAGGCACAGAGTCATTTCACAGTAATTTTGATAAGATCATATTGATTTTCAGTCAGATAAATGGAGGCAGAGGCACATCTTGAAGAGTTTTACTTATTCCAAATGAGTGTTGTTAACTTCTATCTTTTCATCTCACTCCTGGCAGGAAAGTGAATAAGCGCATTTCCCAAAAAGTCAAACATTATGAGTCAGTTTATTAAAACACAATCTCTTTAGTGTGCCTTCACGATAGTGAGGATTTCCCACATGTCTCATTGTAGATGAGATGACCTTAGACTCTAGGTCAGATCAGTTCTGAATCATTCGCCTTTGACCGTGAAACAACGTGACGGATATTTTGACCGACTAAATAACTGATTGACTCATGTAAGGAATATATGACAGACTAATCAATAATGAATAGTTATTTTGCATGTATAGGATATTTAAACTAGCACATTTTTACACTTCCCACTTCAACAATGCACAAAAATCTTGCAACATATCAACTCTATTCATTTACATTTTAAAGCATTGTTTTTTTTTTCTACATAGAAGTAGTTTCTGATTCATGAACATGCTGCGTTTTATCTGATAAATTGCCCCCAACTGCAAATGGATGTTTTGGTATGAGACCCTGGGCTTGTATTCAATCTTCAGTGGAGAAAAGGAGACAAGTAATCCTTAGCTTCCTTTCATCCCCTTAATCCCTCCTTTTTTAATGTCTATTCTCTCTGCATCCACCTGCCAGGGGCCCTGAGCCCCCAACAAGCTGCACCAGTGTCCACCTGCCCCCTGCTACCCTCCTCTCTCTGACACACACACACACACACACACACACACAAATAAAAACACACATCCTGTCCACCTGATGCACAGCAGCACCTCCTGCTCTCCAGGCCGGCTGTCGGGCCTGCTGGCTCTTGCTCTGCTCCACTTTTTTCTTGCCTCCGGTTTAAATCCTGGACATTTGCCAAACCAAATAAACTTACAGCATCCCTTTCAGTCTAAAAAAGAAAAACATTTCATTCTAAAATTACCACGCTTGTTTTATTGTTGATGTTTTTTTGTTTGCTTCCAGATTTTTAATTGTGACTTGGACAGTTTCCACACATCCTATAAATATTTGCTGTTGTTTTTATTTCAAATCCTCTCGTGGTCACGTGTCAGATACCCTATTGTGAAATGTACTGAAAACAGGTTCTGATTGATTGCCTGTTTAGATTCAGTAAATGAGGATGTTTACATATTGAATCCGGCTGAACGGACATTTTCCGAGTAAACACGACCACTTGACACATGACTAATTTAACGTAACCCCACAGTGAAACCTTGGCAGCTCTGATTACCTCTGTGTACTGGAGGAGTGAGGTGTATTTAGTGATGAATCAGACGTTATCATGAGGAAGTCTGGAAGTGACTCAGCCCAAGAGAAAAATAGTATATGCTTCCTCTCTGGCTGATCCCTTTTACTTTGTCAACATAGAATAAGAAGATGTGAATATTGAGTGCAGCTGTGGATGAGCTGCAGTGAATCTGTGCCACCGCCCGTGCAACACCGTATTTCTGAGTTCCTGTTTTTTCGGGTGATGACTGAAGTGCTGCACTCTGATAGCCAGGCAGTGTCCAAGGCTGCTTTTTTTTGTTGTCCGTGTGAAACTAGCGAGCTTCCTGCTGTGGCTGGCTTGTTGCCAACTCCCTAAACCCCAACCTAACCACCACCACCACCCCCACTCACCAACTCAATCTCTAACTCAAACTCCAAACCCCTCCCATCCCGACAAGAGCTGAAACATACAACGGAAATTTCCAGGGCTTGTCCACCCAAGAGCATGCCCCCACCCGTCCAGTAACCCCCTCCACCCTCAGCACAACCACCACCCAAACCCCTCCTCCCGCTCTTCCTCTCTCCCTCCCTGTGGCCCCTGCTCCCTCCCCTGCCTTGAATCCAGAGGGACAGAGAGCAGCTGGAAGGTGAAGTGCAGCTTGTGGGCGCTGAACTGAAAGTCAGCCCAGACACCTCCAACTCCACCTCTAACTCCTCCTGTCTGAAACCTCCCTGAAAACACCATCTCCTTCACTTCAACCCAGAAGTGCTTAAGAGTGCCACAGAGTACACTTGTATGCCAGACATAAGAGTTGGAGAGACAGGGAGGGAAGTGTGGAGAACTACTCTGTTTGACAAATCAATTGTCCTGCTGTGCTTAACAGTCATTGTGAGCGTACACATTTCAAGCAGGGGACTCTGACAAGGCCATTAACATACACAAATAGCTCCGACTTTAACACTGTTAAGCACAGCAGAGGAGTGAAAAGTCAGAGTAATAGATAGCAAACCAGAAACCCCTGACATGTCCATTTCCTTTACTTTAAGAGGCAGGAGGTGGCACAAGGGAGCTTTTTAATCAGATGGTTTTATTGAGATGAAGATTCTAAAGATGTCTGAGGGCAGGACACAGACAGACAAACATGAAACTAAAACCTGACAGCTAAGAATCGAGCAATAACGTGTAGTTGATCAAGAGTCGCGACACACATCAAGTAGTAAAATATTCAAATCTCCATGGGGAATAAAAGATTGGATCTTAATGGGCAATTCATACCATTTAAATCAGCCGGACTCTGTCAAACAGACCATCTAGCAGTGCCTCTAAAGCTCAGTACTGAACATGTTATGAATGTTTAGTCCATTTAAACACCAGTTTATAGATTATAATACTCTGTTTTGCTGGCAATTATGTCCTGTGTTGTTCTGGAGTCTCAACTGGTTGACAGACAACTGGTTTCAATCAAGAAACATCATCATATAATGGAAAACCATATCCATCCACATTCATCTGTCTGTGGTCATTAACCACACTTTTTGGTACAAATGAAACCAATAATCTATAATGAGTTAACTTATACACTTTGGTAGCAGTGATAATAATGAGAACTGCCACTAAATCTATGATCAATAAGGCATAACTGGAAATTATCAAACTCAGTCTGGGGATAAGTCATGGTTGTTACAAAATCACATCATCTGCATAAAAACAGACATTGATTGTCTATAAGGTTATAAGGTTTTCTTTCATATTTAAATTAAAAAAAAAAACATGACATATAATAATATTACTGGTAGTTCTAAGATGAATATGTGATCTTTTAGGTTTCAGGTTCTTTGTCCTTTTTTCAATACATTGCTACATCTTTGATAGTGTGAATCATGTCTTTGCTTTATTATTCAGCAGTGCAGTGAATGGCAGCCTAATTTTTTCTGATTATACTCATCTATAGGCAAAAGTCCACCACAAAATAAACACTGAACACGTTTTGCTACTTTGAAAGCGGAAGATAATTCAAGATCATTCAAAGACAGTGATGGTCTTAGCCTCGTCGATTAGTTTCTACTTGTTCTGCAGAGTCAAAGAACTTTTTTAGAGTGAAAAAGTTAACGTGTGACTGAACAGCTGCACCACAAAGGATTTTTTTGCTTTCACACAACAAACAGTAACCATATCACATGATGCCTTGTTTGGCTGTTTGGTATCCAGACCTCCCACCTCACAGGCTTTTTCCCAGTTCCAAGCCTCAGAGTCTTGGAGCAGAGTAGCTCTGCAGTGTTTGCAGAGCAGGATGCACCACAGACAACAATGCAGCCTGCAGGACTCTCTCACACGCACACATTCCTGTGGGCCTGGTGTTGGGGGGGACTTAACCTCTGGAGCTCAGCAGGCTTTGTCTAATTCTCCTCCCCACCCTCCCCACCTCCAAACTACCCCCACCTTTTACGTACTTACACAACAAGCTTTTCTCACAACAGAACATGAAGTCCTCCCTAATCAATTCCATTAAGAGTCAGTAGCGAGATTTATGTCAAAAAGGATGTGTTGGTTAATGGGCGAGTGAACACAAATGATGTGTGAGTCCTTGATTTCATCAATATGAGACTTGCAACATAAATTAAAAGCCATTCAGTTTGCAGTCATTTATATTAATGATGCCACTTTCAGATTACTGCAGGGTAATGGGGGGGCAAAAAGTGTACATTCCCATGAGTGATGAGCCCCCTGCGATCATCCCAAATTACATTACAGAGGCAGTAATGATCAGTGCTCTTATTATGTAAACTGTGGTGAATCAGTTATTCATTCACTATGGTGCATAATTGAATAATTAGATTCTTGTCTGTGTAAAGATACGCACGTTTGTTTTTCTCCATGTTAGCGTGAAGCAACAGGTGGAGCATAGTCTGTAATGATATTGGTGTAAATTAAAAT
Organism: Polydactylus sextarius; assembly: GCA_016801845.1. Classification (NCBI taxonomy): domain Eukaryota; kingdom Metazoa; phylum Chordata; class Actinopteri; family Polynemidae; genus Polydactylus; species Polydactylus sextarius. Next base: position 2,682,543 of record CM028915.1, read on the forward strand.
CACAGATTATCCTGAGAGACTTGTAACAATGTGACATGTTCATATGTTGCACACTGAAGGTGATGAATACCCTCAGTCTTTTTTGATAACAGTATCTTGACCAGGTGACAATGACAGACGGGCTGCTGTGTTTTTCATACAGACAAAGACAAGAGAAAGTGCTGCTGAGACTGATGATTACATCATGTCTCATCCATCCAGGTTTTTCTCATACACATTTCCTGCCTGGAACCAGGCGTCTACAGGAGTAAACCCACATCAAATCAAATTCTCTCCTTCTTTGTGTGGAATATGTATTTACCAGTTTATAGTCTGACTTAAATCTTAAAGGGGAAAACACTGACACTGTGCCAATTTACATGTGTAATAATAATGCTATTTTAATCATAGATTTTAAATTTTAAAAAATTAAATTTTCTAAAGACATTCTTGGTGTATCTATCCTATTATTACCATACTGTGTCTCATATCCAATCATATTTGCCATATTTGTCACTGTGACTTAATGTGACATAGCTTATGGTTACAACCACAACCAACCACATGTCATAAAAACCTATCAAAGTTTACCTTCTGCTGGTGTCATTAAGATGCAGGGAAATGGAGGTTGAGCTCATCATGGCACCATGTGGACACCTGGAGTTATACAGTACAACTTCTGTACTTTATAGAGATAGAAAAATGATTAAGATCAAATAGGTGTAAAACCACATGTTTAAATCCCCCACCCTAAAATATCTTTCTGAAGAAGGTTTTTTGGAAGCTTTTGAGGTGTTACACATCCAACCAAAACTTTATTGTGTATATGTCACATCACAAAACAAGGGTCAAAACCCTGTTCAACCATTACGTCAACTTTAAGTAACATGAGATAAAAATTCACCTGTATTTGGTCTAAACACACCTAAAGTGTATACAGTCATGCTAGTGAGTTTGTTTATGAACAGGTTACACTAGAAATAAAGTGTTGTCCATGGAGCCATGTTGGGAAAAAAAACGTGTCAGTTTTTCCAAGAGGAAGAAGTGATACTGTTTAGAAATGGACTTTCTGACAGTCTCTCTTAATGTTACACTCCATGGTACACATGAGTAGTGCCACACATAGCTGGGTAACAAATGAACAAAAAAGGAAAAAGTGTAATGTGGAGTACTTCCTCACCTCTACACAGCTGGCAGCTCATAATGTGAAGTGAACACTGGACACAAACCACACCTTCTGACGATGGAAAAGTGTGGGGGCAGGGGAAAAGAGTAATGTCACCAAGTTGACACAATGAGGCTTAGAAAGTATAATGTTCACCATGACCACTGTTTCACTCAAAATCACCAAAGGTGTGGGTGTTCAGGTCAGTTTCAGTCTACTGATAAAATATATAGCACAAAACTAAAAAAGTTAGGAATCAAACTCATGGGGATTTATAGCCTTAGGGCACCATGGATATCTGTATCAAATGTAACAGCAATCCATCCAATAGTTGTCAAGATATTTCAGCCTGGACCAAAGTTGTGGACCAAGTGACTGACACTGCCATTCCCCAAGTCATGTAAAAAAATATCAATGTAACATTCAGCTCTAATCTTCATGACAGCAGCAAGTCACAGGCTCTCTACACAGAGGCTGCCACACAGCTCCAGCGCCAGTGAACTTCCCTCAGAGGTCATCAGTCCAAGTAATTCAACTTAACCCCACAGCAGCAGACACTCTAGTCTGGCCCCCGAGGCTGTGAGTCCTTCCCTGACCCACAGAATCACAACATCCCCTTTTACGAAAGCAGAGGCCTGGAAGTCATCATTGATACTGGCAACACACAGGGAGCTCTGAGGTCATCAATAATGACTCCATTTACTTAACACCGACCCAAACACCTGCTCATTTATCATGGCTGACACATGTCAGCCTGGCCCATTTCTCACAGAGGAGTTAGCCAGTCACTGCAGATCTCCATCAGGTCACCTCAGGCTCTCAGAAGGTTTCTGAGAGCAGATTAATACACAGAAAACATACAGAGTTAAGTGCAAACAGTCACAGCTTTTTATTGCAAGATCCCAGGCGCTGCCAGGAAAGTGCGTGCATGGATGTTAAAATATACTTAGTTAGATAAAGTGTTACTGCTTTTAGTTGGCAGGTGATTTGTGAGCTGATTATTTAAAATGGGATTCTGTCCCATGTAAACATCTGTATGTGTAAAAGTCTGTCTTAAGAACAGCTGCACACTGCATGTGAGATTTTCTGTTTTTTTTTTTTTTTTTTTTGGAAAAAACATCTGGTTAGAAAAACACTAAACATTCACATGAGGAACATCACAGATACAGATGCAGAACACAAGGGATCACCAGTGGTTTGATAAGAATGAAGATGAGAATCATTTGCCACAGTCTCACAGTCATGAGTAACCCAGCTGCACATCAGTAGGAGAGCTCATGGTGAACTTTAGAAACTTGGCGTAAAAACTACAACACTGTCATCGCCTGGGACTAGTGATGCTTTAAAAAAGGAAGAATGGAGAATTCTGGTTGGGCTGAGGTCAGTGGTTGGAAAAGGTGGTGGACCAGAAGATTTCTCAGGGTGTGGCAGAAATGGTGGTGCAACACGCAGCCAAATGGTGCTGGGGAAAAAGGTTATAGAAAAAGCGGAAAAAATAAAATCCTACCACGTAGTCCAATCAGCAACATTTTGTGCCGTTCACAGTGGTGACCTGGATATGAACTGGTAAATTATGCCACTTATTTCACAGTTGTTTGACATTATTTGTTATTAGTAATTGTGTTAAAAAACGTTGTTTGGTCACAATTAATATGTCATGTGATGTGACACTAAAATTAGCTCTTAAATGTTCTATCATGAGTATGCGTGAGCAGTATCAATGCTAACATGAAGATCTTTAGCTGGTATAACCTTGCTAACTAACAGTTAGGATTTTAAAATGCTAATATTTTCTAGTAAGTATGATAAATAGAGCATGGGTGAGACATTCATTACAAAAAGAAATCCCAGTTAAAATGATTTGAAATGAATAAAAAAATGTGTAAGTCTACTGTGAACATCTCTGGTTTATATAAGCAACATATTTCTCTTGACCAGAGCTGATATTACATATGTTCTTAATCTAAATCTCTGAGGCCCCTTTGCAGAACAAGCAGGATCTGTCTTCAGTGGCCTTCAGCTCCACACTCACAGAGTTGAACACAGAGTTGAAGATGGAGCTTCTCCAGGGATTTCTCCAAGAAACAGCAACAGCACTTCTCCTCTAGTTGCCATGGCAGGCTGCCTGCTTCTGCTGGAGACATAATGCGGATGATGTTGGCTCAGCTGACTCCGCCGCCCAGGACTAGTATCATTGAGTATTTTTGTACATCATCTGTGCAGTAATTTCGTCTTTTATGTTCTTTTTTTCCTCTTTCCGTACCTGCTTCTAAAAAGCACCGCGAGGGAGCGTGTCTGGAACATTTCCCAGCATGCAACAGGCAGATGGGGAGAGTACACCATGGACAGGTCAGTGGTCCTCAACACACAGACAGAAGAGATATAAGTCACGCCTAGAGGGAATGCATGTTTCTGGAATGTGGAGGAAGCACATATGAACCTGAAGTCACATTTTTCTCATGATGCCTGGAGCACATTCAACATGTCTCTGTGGACTTTAACAGTGAAAAAAGAAATCAGCTGTAAATGTATAAAGTCTGAGACAGAACCTCTTTATTATTTTTCCTGACATTCTTGGTCTTCAACAGCAACACAAGTGAGATACACATCATTGTTGGGAAATGAGATAATAGAGACATTAGCCTTTTGCTTTAAGTTTTATATTCTGTAAAGATGATTTCTTGAGTGAAACATCTGGATAAGCCAAACCTTTTGTTCCTTCACTGCTGACATTAGACACAAATCTACTCATTTGTTTCAGGAAACATGTTGGTAGAGTTCACACTCAAGACAGACACCTTCTTCAACATCTGTGGACAAACTTTTCCGCTTTGTATTGGTGAAGAGTAAATCAAGTCCAGACGTGCCCAGACACTGTGGAAATGTGTACAGGTATGTCACTGGGCAGCTCTGTGTGTCCTCTCTCTGCCTTAGTCTTTAGCCACAACTTTTCTTTCAATGTGTCTTTAGATACATGATGTGATTCCTCTGAGATGTTAATGCATCCTTGTTTTAATGTTAATCACTACTGAAATGGCTCAAACTGTTAAAACTGCGACCCCTTTTAAAGATCTAATATGTCAGTGTCTGATGAATCATATTGCACCTATACATTATGTACAGAATTTTCATAAATACAGAGACTGGTCAAAATAAAACATCATCCTCAGCTCTCACGCTGACAGTGATGATAGTCAGAATGCCAGAGCTGTGATTACTCTTTGTGTCAAAAAAAAAAAAAAAATCCAATTTACCATAAATCCTGTTGCTTCCTAACACAAACAGGATGCTTTCAGTTGTCTCCTTTTCCTCCTCTGGTCTTACTCTGCATGTGTTTACACATAAAGCAGAGACATGAAGACAGTGACGGCACAAAGTGGCTAATTATACATCAATTAAATGGAAAGTGTCACTCAGATCCTTTCAGTAGATCTCCAGTGTTTTACAGAACCAACGTCAAAGACGATGTTGATGTCGAGCACTAAAGCTTCTCTGGAGGTTCAAGGTAGAAGAACTTCACGATTGGTTTTTTTTTTTTTTTTTTAATTTGAGAAATCTGATCAGATTCATTCAACCTGCATGAAAACAACCAAACCAGAACCGAACCAGCCTGAACCTGCTGTCTCTTACACATGTCGTTATTTGATTTGTGACCTGGTCTGATGTGCTTCGTACTTGTTACAACAAACTTTGCTTCAAACAGAGATGAGGTTCAAATACAAGGGTCTGCCGAACTGTCTTCATTTCTGACTAGTAGTTTTCATCCATAACCAGTGCTGACTCAGGTGAAATCACTTGAAACAGAGATGATCAGACTTCACTCACACTGCCCTTGGAGCCATCTCTCTGTGTCAGGGCTGGAGGATGTAATTTTTCAGATTGTCTGTCTGTATATCCGTCCCATTCTTATGAATACAATATCATCTGATGTGACAATGTGACGGGTTTGAAGGAATCCTTTCAAATGTATCAGTGCTGTTCATTTGGACTCAAGGATGAACTGATTAGATCAGGTCACTGTGACCTCACTAAACAACTAAACATTATCTTTTCTCTCTGAAACACAAAATCTCAGGAAAACCACAAGAGAAATCCTTCAAAAAAGAAAGAAAAAACATTGATTTGGGCTCAATGATGAACTGATTCATTTTTGTTGAAGTGAAAAATCACTGTGACATCACATAAATGCTTTTTGGACATTACAGACTAAATAACTGCAGCTGAACTGACTGATGGACAGTGGTAAATTCTAGTCTACATATTCACCTGTGATTTGTGAATTTGTTGGGTTAAATTGACAGATTTCCACCAAACTGTGACAAAAATGAAAAAAAAAAAAATGTATGAAATACAGAATAAACTGAAGCAAAGTGACAGAGCAGAGATAGAGACCAACAGTCAGTAAAGCTGCTTCATGGTATGTAAGTGTATAGAGTATTTTAAAAAGAAGTCATTCAAAACCATTAACACACATTGAAAAAGTTTGACATCTGGATGGTGTTTGAACTGTTGGTTTGGCAAAACAAGTCACATGAAAGACATCACCTTGGACATTTTTTTTGGCTTTTTTATAAATTAAAACATTAATTGATTAATTGACTAAGTAAAAGGAAACTATTATTAGTGGCAGCGCTGTTGATGAGGCAACAACAGTGTGAGGGGACGACTATATGTGTAGTAACATGTAGACACACTGGGACAGCAGACATACAGAGAGAAACTAGAGGGTCTCTGGTTGTTGTCCTGTCTTTGTTGTGTTGCCTTCCTCCTGCTGTCTTTAGCTCTATAGGAGAGCGGTGCAGGGTTTAGAGAGCACGGCGCTCAGCATCAATAATTGAGGGCTCACAGCACCGGGCACAGAAAGGGCCGAGGCAGCGGGACAACTTAATACCATTCAGTCGCTAATTAACTAATTGAAAGACGAAAGTCTCTAAATCTGGAAGTACAAATAACTTATTATGCGTCTTTGTGTCTGTGCAGAAAGTGCTCATCCGTTTTAAAATTAGGCGTAAAATCAAGTGTACAGTGAGTGTGAAATCTCGTGGCTCAGCCCCATATTTGTCAATGAGATCAATGTTCTCTTATTACTGACAGAGACCACAGCCCATAAAGGGCTGATTTATTGTTGTGTGTGTGTGAATGTTTTTTTTGTTTTTTTTGTCTGGAGGAATTGAAGGTGGTGAGTCAAAGCCCATAAAGTCAATCACACCGAGGTGTAAAATGAGCTGTAACCCACATTCATAAGGACTCTGAGTCATGGAAGACAGGGAGAAGAGGGAAAAGATAAAGAGCTGGGGAGCTTCAGTGGAAAGAAATGGACTCCATTTTTGTAAGTCCTCCTCTCCAGCTGTCAGCCCGCTCCCTGTCCCATGGGGGGTTGCCACGGTGATAGGAGGCCACATGTCTTGGGGGCGTCGTTTTGGTCAAAGGACCCCATTGTTCTTGTGTTAAGCCGTCTTCACTATGCCCGTCTGCCAGGGACAGGGGACTCGGCTTCACACACACGCACGCGCGTGCACACACACTCTCCCGCCCGTTCATACACAGAAAACACACCCCACACCCACTCGTATGAAGGGGCAGCAGTGTGGCTGCACACGTATGATGTTCCAGATAAGTTTTAAAGTAAGTTCTAAAATCAGAGTCATAACATGAGGGATGATGATGTGGGGAAAAAACACAAACCTTAAAGCTTGAACTGCACAACAACAACAACAAACTGCTTCCACACAAATAAAAAATTATCCATTGAATTGTTTCCTCTTTGCACGTAATAATCATCTTATGAAGCTTTTATGTCAGTTGATCAGTTTGACAGAATAACTGGTTATATATGCAACTCCTGAGCGTCACCACCAGATGGCAGCGTGGCCCCACTACGTCGACACAGCTTTACGTTAGTGCATTTGTGATTCTGTCTATTCGTCTTCCATGGGAATATAGACCTTGGCGCTCACACTAGAAGCCAGAAACTTCTGGTGTCCTTCAGCCAAGTAACCGACTTGATGTAAAAGGAAGGAGTCAATTACCCAGTGATGGATAGATTACAGCCATGCATCATTCTAGAAGCCAATTTTCCTATGTGAACAGAATCTGAAACTCAATTTGTGACTGCTCTCTTCGTTCCTCTCTGACAGATGGAGAGAGCTGATTTGAATCTGAAACTGCTGGAATCTGAGGTTACAGGTCAATTTACTTCCAGAAGTTTGGCTGTGCTCAAAGCGCACATCAAAACGGTAATTAATGTAGTGATGCACTCGGTTATAGCTAGAGGTTCATGTTAATGTGAAAAAGAAAGTGTCTGTAGTTGAACTGAAGTGACCACACAGTTTAAACATCACATTTGTAAAGATAGTGGTTGTTTTATTATCTGGTTGAATTCCTTCCAAAAGCAGCCGTTATAATCATCTACTTCAACGAACAGTGTCTTCACACGCAACCAAAACAACTCAGTCCACTGAGGGACACTTAGACATTTCAGGAAACTCACCAGAACACCAAGTTGTACTTAATATAATGGAACGAATAAGATTGTTTCACTTTGAACAATTATTAGTATTAATTGTAGAAAGAATATTAAAACCGTCCATTAAAAGTTTGATACCCTAATGAGACAAAGATGTCTTCAGGGTCACTGAAAAAAAACAAAAAAAAAAAAACAGAAACGAACACTCCTATTAAAACCAACAGAATTATCAGATCCTATTAATTTGATTTCTGAGTGTAAAGCACATTCTCTGCCTCTATTATTATTCCATTCTCTCCCTGCTCTGCTGACAGATGGTGAATGCTGTTCAGTCATCTTCATCTAGCCACAGAGAGTAGATATTGACTTGGATGTACTCAATCCAGTGACTTTGGAGAGGGAGAGTGATGATGCCCTGTGATTACCAGCTGAGTGGTTGAGTATTGATCAGAGCTGCTTAGCAGACATGACTGGACTCTCAGTGTATTGACTGTCTTGGTCACCAGCAACAATCTGGCGACAAATTGCTGGTCAGCTCGGATAATTCGTGCAGAACAATGACATTAAGGGTTTAGATGTAAAACAATCAGACCGTTCTTTGGAAAATCAAGCCAGTTAATTTAAATAAAACAGGGTAGGGCGGTATGTAATGAATTCATCAGTTATCTCCCTTTAATCTCACTTAATTCAAATTAGTCGACAGTCTCCTGTGTGAGCAATGTGAAGTCTCATGACGTGTTGTTGTCTTCTGTGTCCTCAGAGACAGGAGGTTGGGCAGGCAGAGCGGCACTGAGGCGTCGGCCCCGTGTCTTCCTGCGGGACTCTTTAGTGAAGTCGGGGGAGGTGTGAGGCAGCCACACCAGACCTGTGCTGTTGTTGCCATGGGCTGTGTTGCTCTGGTTCCTCTGGCTGCGGCGGACAGAGCGCTGCCCTCTAGTGGGAACCGGTTTAAATACATCCTCAAAGTTATAGTCAGCCTGCCAGGAAGCCAAGTCCAGATGAGGGACTCCCCCCTCCTGGCTGTTGGAGCTCGACCTGCTGTGGTTTTCGTCGCTCACTGTTTGTTCTCTCTGTCTCTTCGCCTCCGCCTCAAGGCTTGTGTTGTGTTCCTCTACCTGGTCTCCCTGTTCCAGCGGGACAGAGTTGATTACAGCGCTCCTCCTGCCCCGCCTGCTTCTTTGGTCTGGCTCTGCCGGCAGGTTCAACGTGTAGTTTAGTTCTTTATCTGACTGTGAGTCAACATTTAAATCAGCATCACATTCTGATCTTTTCCCGTCTGAGTCTGTGCTGGTTGCGTCTGCAGAAATCTGAGCATTTAATTCGGCATCAGCTCCTTCCTGTTCAGGTACAGGGTGGTTCAGTGAGGTTATGTTCGACGCCTCAAGGTTCATAGTGGTCAGGTCTTCAGTGTGCTCCTCTGCTGGTCCTTCAGTCTGGTCCCGAGGCTCCTCATTGAGCAGGTCACACTCAGGGACACTGACCTTCATTCTTTTCTGTCCTCTCCCTCTGACCTTCCGTCCTGACAGCCTCCTCACTTTCCTTCTGGTCATTTCTTTACTGGGATTGGAGGATGTGTTAGAATCTTCTGCAGGATTTTCCAACACCCGTGTCACACTGAGGTCACTTATCGCCTTAGAGTCACTGGACATTTCAGGGTTCTCACTGGTTTCTGGATTTGAGGCTGTTGGCAGAAATAGGAGACATACTGACACATATAGATCATAAAGTGTTTTTTTTTTTTATCATGGAAAAATGAAATCATTCTTTTATAGCAAACCAACTGTAAAGAAACACTATTAGCTTCTGATTGTTTTTTACCTTCAGGAGCGGAGCAGCTTGTGGAGGGATCGTGCTGTGCTGCTGGAGACTTATTGAAGAAGGACAGTCTCTCAGTGATGGGACTCAGGGTGGGGTTCTTGGAGGCGTATTCCCTGGAGCCATACAATGAGCGGTCCACGTCCCTGTTCCAGCGCCGTGTTGCCGTGGAGGTCGCCTGTGGAAACACAATGTGCATCACAAGCTAGTCTCTTTTTACTGAAGAGGTTTTAAAAGCAGAGTATTTCTTACACATCTAATCTGAGTCTGAATGTCATCTTTATACCATCCTAAACAAGCTGCATGAACATGAGAGGATTCATAGCGGAGAGTTTTTGTGGTCATTAAGTATGAGCTGTCACAAGCTGAGATATTTGAAATATTTAATTTAAGGGTTTTAAAGTTTGGTTTATGTGATAGATATGAGACTCTTAAAACTGAGGCAGAGCCCCGATAAAGAGTCTATAAATATGAAAGAAAAAAAAAAAAAAAAAAAAAAAAAACGAGCAGTAAAAACTACAAAGCCTTTAAAGGAGACAGACACAACAACTTCTGTAAACTGAACTGAACTTGTAATGTGAGACACTTTTGAGATATTTACAGCTCTCCACAGTGCCGATAGCTTTCAAGTAACTGCTTTTATATCCTGTCAATGACCATATATTCATCTTGTCTCACCTGAATGGGCTTAAAATGCAAGTTTAGCAGAATTCTGTTTATCTAATCATCTTTTAAAACATTAAAACCAACAATGAATGTATCATACTGCTAAGTACTAAGTGCTGTGTGTGCATATAAACACTGATTCATCTCATTCCTTTGTGCCACAGAGATCCATTTGTCTTTGTTATGGCTCAAGCAATATTTGTATTATATTTCATGTGTTTGCAGTTGAAGAGGGAGCTCTGACTCCAGCGGTGGTCTGACATGGTGATGTCCGGCGGTCTCTTTAAAGCTCGGGGTCTGTGACAGTGGTGCCTCCTGCTCCTCACTTTCTAACTCCACCTCCTTGAAACTGATGTACACGTCCAGTGATTACACTAACCTCTGCTTATAATCAAGACTCTAAACTTGGCTGATAGTTTTGTTTCTCCTTAGTTTAAGGACTTGGGGGTGCCAAGTGTCTTTGTTTTCACTCCTATTTTGAAAGTCTCCTGGATTCTCCTTGAAGAGATGTTTCTGTCACTGTAAGTATTACTCACTGCTTCAGTGCGCAGGGAGTTTTTCTGTCCTCTTCTATGCCACCGCATCATTTTGGATGATATGTTCCTTTATTATGATGAATATAGGCACTGTAGTTTATTTTGTAGTGTATTTTGAGTTGATCTAAGCTGTTATGGACGTGAATGTAGTCCAACAAATTTATTATTTACGTCTGTCGAGTTTAATGTCTGTTGAAACTACAGTGTGATTTAGTAATTTACAGAAAATTACTTTATGTTTGTGACTTTTTTTTTTTGTTGTTGAAAGTTTACATCTTCAGTAGCAGCAAGATGAAAGGAGTGTACACGTATACATTTAGGCAGAGAAGTTGTGTTCAGTTTGTGCCTCTCAGTTCCATGAGTAGCTCCCAGAGAGAAGGGTGTGCAGATCCCACAGTAAAGTGGTGTAAAGACAAATCAAAGGAGCAGACTCACCTTCATCTTCCCAGAGGCCGACTTGGCAGCAGAGCGTGTCGACCTCTTCACGGGTTCACACTCCTCTGCTTGCTGAGGGAGCACAGAGGATACGTTAAATAAATTGTCTCTGCCGTACTCCTCACATGCATAAAGCAGGCATCTCTGGATTCAATTAAATTTAGATCCAGTGGAATTAAACAGTAGATTAGATAGGAGCATGTTATGACCCTTTAATTATTAGGAATGACAGTCTGGTGAGGTAAATGGAGATTTGTGCAGGTGAGAACAAGCTGAGAAGTGAAACTGAGTTTGTCGTGTTAGCAGACCTTTCTCTTTCTACTGCTGGAGCGAGCTGGAGCCTCACTTGTGGATTCACACACTGGTTCTGGCTGCTGAGACAGAAATATACAAGGGTTTGATGTATTAAATGGAAATATCACAGTATTTAGGTCTGTAGAGAACAGAAATAATTACTGCTAAAAATATATCTTGTAATAGCATAAATGCATGACCCATATAAAAAAGCAGATCCCAACCTTTTTCCTTCGGTTGGTGGATCTGACTGGAGCTGGAGCTTCAACATTTGCTTCAGGAAGCTGCTCCTTCTCTGGCAACGTTACTGGAGCATCCACCACTTCTGTGTTTAAGACTATGCTCTGTTCAGTCTCAGACTCTGGAAACATCAATAATATCACAGTTAAAATCACAGCTGTGTGTGACCTGAGCTGTAAGCAACATGACTGATACTGTGGGTTAACACTGGAAACAATAACCAGGAGAAAACTGAATATGCAGCTCATAACTTTTCATATAAACATAGGAACTATATTCTTTGTGGTTTACGTGTTTGTCATTTTGACATCTCTGTCACCTGAAGTTAACTTTTAAATGAGAAACTTGAGATGTTTGACAAAAGTCAGAAACCTTTACGCTGCTGGATTAGTATGATAGTATGATTACGTGTATTTCACCAGCTCACCTGCCACAATCTGAGAAAGAGACTCCTCGTGGAAAGCTGTGTCCAAGTTCAGCGGCTGAGAGTTCCACATATATTCTGAAATGTTAACATATGAGACAAGCTGTTATCATACAAATAGAGTTTAATTACATTTGACATTTACAGAGACAATAAACTGTGACATTCACGGTGAAAGTATTAATCAACCTGTGTTGCCTGTCACTGCAGAGTCAATCTCATCCATTGAAGGGAAAAAAATCTAGAAGGAGGAAACGAGGAAAAACAAAGGAGCTCTGTGAATTCAACATTTTGAATCTATGAATGCTGACAAAACATTAAAATCTTAATGTTTTGTCTGAGGCATGTACAGTCAAAAGGTAGATAGGATTGTTACCTTGCTGTCTTTGTCCTCACTGTCCTCGTCCACAGAACGTGCTCTGTAGTTGCGAGGCATTGCCAGTGTTGGGGAGGCACCGAACATGGTGGGGCTGCATAGGTCTAGCTGAGCCGGTGGCGTTTGAGATTCACTTCTCTGTGGTGTTTTCAGCACGGAGCGCAGCTGGAAACCGCCGCCTGGAGTTTGTGCCCGTGCTGGCGTGGCCCCCTTCTGTAACGGGGTGCTGGGGGGCAAGTTCTTATCAAAGAACTCAGGGGACAGCGGACCACCAAAATGCACCCGCCTTTTCTTCTTGACCGTAGACGTCCCAGTGGAGTCGTCCTCTCCTGAACAGGAAATAAAACACTGAATACACAACTAAGACACTTTCTTGCTTCCCCTATCACAGAGTATGTAGAGGAAGAAAGTAAGGCTTCTCTGCCATGAGTTCCTATGATGGTTTGGGTCTTGTTGTTTTATTAAGGTCTCATGAAAAAATATCAAACAAAATCAACTGATAACCAATTCATTTATAGCTCAGGTGCGTTAAAGTTTAATCAACACATTTTTCTTGCCAAATAGAAGAAAATGATAAAGAAAACTGCCAACAATTGATCTTTTATTTTGTGTGATCTCAGTTGGGACAGATGAATATGCTACTCCACGTGCAGTCCTAGTGAGTGTGATCCCAAATGACATTTCGCTTGGATCTAAAAACAAACCGTGTTCTCCAACCCAGAAAAGTCCAAAGACTGATATTTTACATGAATTTCCTCTCTGAAACTCGGGACACTCCTGGTATGGAGCCTGGATACACTGCATCAGGCTTAGCCTCAAATGCCGGGCTAAACCAAGATAAAAGACCAGCTACTCCATCACGGCCACAGAGAGCAGCGTTTGTTTACCTGTGGGCTTTATCTCCAGCAGAGAAGGCAGAAAGGGGATGTAGACGGGGGAGGCAGGAAGAGCTGCTGAAGCTGCTGCAGGATCATCAGGAGGTGGTTGGCTGGGGCTGGCGAGTTCAAAGACACCGTCCTGTTGAGAGAGAATATGTGAGATCCTCCACTCTGCTGCACTGCATTTTGAGGAGCTTCACAACACCAGTTAAATGAGAGTAAATGTTACTGAAATACAGCGTTTTCCACAAACAGCTTCTTTCTGCATGAAGAGATAGATTAACACCTGCCCAGATACATAAAACCACTCAGTTTCAGCTTCAGTTAATCTTACACTAGAAAGCCTTACTTCACTTTTTCAAAGTAATTTTCACCTACTTGCTGAGAGTTAGATAAGAAAAATCAATCCCACACTCATGACCTACATCTGCATCTTAGCCTCTGACTTCCTCAAATCACTAACATCACTTTGAGGTTGTCACACAATCTGCAGGACATTACTGTGAGCAGCCAAGAAAAATTTTGAGGATGTGTTAAAAAAAAAAAAAAAAGGAAACTGCTGCTGCTTTTATAGCTGTTTGTTCATGTGTCGAACAAACAAGAAATGATGTGTTAATCAGTAAACTTTAGAGATGCTGGTAGCAGATTTTTATAACTTTGGACGGAGCCAGGCACGTAGTTTATTCCCCAAAATGTCAAACGATTCGTTTTAAACTTCATCTCCAGACAAAAGAGGGTGTTGAAAATGTTAGTCTCACAGTCTGAGACAGTGGCAGCTTCAGAAATACACATTCTCAACACGACAGCCTGAAATAGTTTGATTCTTGTGCCGTTCTCTCATTTCGTGAATTCATGTCACTTTATCAGAGTCCCAGCTCACTCCGAAGAAGAGAACCTGCTTTAAACTGAAACTTTCGTTGTGTGGACCAATTTCTACTGCACAGCAGTCAGTCCTGACCTCAGGGACAAATAAAGTGTCTTTGTTGCCGCTGCCTTATAGTGAATGCTTGGAAAAGGTTTTTCTTCTTCTTTTTTTTCTTCTTTGTTTTGTATCAAGCACCAAAAAAAACAAAAAACAAAAAACAAAAACACCTTTTCAGAACAAAAAAAAGGAAGGTAAAAAAAACTGAAAGTAAAAACAGAGTGGAGGAGAACAAACTAATACCTTATTTTTGAAACATTTTTAATTAGAATGACTAGAACTAGTGTTGTATACCTTAGTGATTAGATTATATTAATGATTTATGTGTTTTGTTACAGGGTTTTGTGAGGTCATAGTGAATTTAATTAGTTCATAGTTGAGTGAATACTGGCACCAAAACTGAAAGGATTCTCTTGTGACGAGATTGTGTCCACAAGAATGGGACGTATGGACGTTGTGATAATGCCTCAGGAAGTGGTTGTTATGAGTGTGGAAGCATAGAAAATGTGCTCCACTCTCTCTCTTACATTACCAAACACGGTGAGTATTTTTAGGCATGACAGCTTCTTGACTCTGGGAGGAGGGAGGTCTGCCTTGTTATCACCTGCTGTGGCCCTAGATGCATCTGATTACTACTTGGCGTCACATTACCATGCAAGTAACATGAAATTACATGTTTCCTTCAGGAAATTGTGTGTTTGGTTTGTAAATGTTACAAATATCACTTTACTACTTTACTGACTCAAACAAACTCAAACTTCTCCTTGAATTCGTCTGCCATTTGTTACCTACATCTGTTAACCGTAACCGTTTGAGGCGTCTTCCAGGGCTGCAACAACTAGTCGACAACGAATTTTGTAGCCGACGGGTCGATAGTGATGTCATTGTGTGTGTCCTGTGACATGCAATTCCTTTCTAAACAATGTTTCACTATTGACAACTTAAGTAGCTCAGAAGAAAATGAAATGAAATGAAAATGATTCATTTTCTCGGGGAGAATCTCGTCCAGCAGATTCCAATCCAGCAGTGTGACTGAACGATAGCGTTGCTATGGTGATAGTAAACAATCTGAGTCAAGTGCTCTTGTTTACTGCAGTCTCTTTAAGGTCTGAATCAAGATGACCTGAATTAATGTTTTGTCACTTGAATCCAGCGATACTGGGTATAAACCATCCATAGATAGAGACGTTACAATGAATACAAACAACAAACAAAAATGTTACCAATAAGATGAACAGTTGGCATGAACAATAAAGAGTAATTTTACTACAGTTTTTGTATAATTTGGTGTGGGGAAAAGGGGGGAGCATTGATTGGCCTGTCAATTCATTTAGTTGCATTTTGACACTAATGGACCAGATTTTTTTTTTTTTTTTTTTTTCAAATCTTTAAACTTTAAATGCAATGCACTTATGCAGTTTATGGAACAATGTTTATTTTATTGCCAATTGGAACCCTTCTGTTTAACAAACTTTTAGTTTAGATTTGCTAGGCAGAAAGTGCCCTTTGAAGCAATAAATGTTGTTGTGTTTTGTCTTTTTAATGGAAGGAAATACTAAAAACATAATATATATAAAATATACAAAGCCATTGTTTTTTTTTTTTTGTGCAGCTCATAATGACCAGCCGACTTGTTGTTGTAGTGATCCATGACTAGTCCACTAGTGAAACAGTGGTTAGTTGCAGCCCTAGTGTCTACATATGTATGTTTTAAATTTCACCCTTAAGTAGTGTATGTGCTCATGTGTTTATGTGTGTGTCTGGCTTAAGAGCAAACCTTCAAGTGGTGACAGTCCTGCAAGTGTGAGTCACAGTGTTGCGGTGGAGAAATGAGCACAGTTTGGACCTTTTCCACCGTCTCAGTGGAAGTCGACGGTCGCTCCGTCAAAACCTGAACCACTGGTCCTTCATCCTCCTGTTAAAACAAAAAGAAATTCCCAATGCTTCTTTCATTCTGCTGCGCTGCACCACCACAACGACAACATTTCTCTCAAGGGTTCAGAAAATGACATTTATTCAATTGCTGTTTTATTGTTTTGAACGAAACACAATATTCAAAACCTGATGCTGCACTTTCGGTCCAAAAAATACTGAAAACGAAGATGCAGCAACAAATAAATAAACTCAGTACCCAGAAGTTAAATCAAACTTTGTTTCAAAGTATTTTTGTCCCTTTTGGATGCTTCTGTTAGAAACATCCTGTATAGCACTAATAGAGGAGTTAAAAATAATCAGTGGATTCATTTGGAAGCCAATTACAGGGAAGTAAAACCTTTTAGTTTAATTATTTACATCAATCAATTAAGCACATGGTCAGAGTGAGTATACCTCCTGGTTATTCAAACCAAAGTGGAGGATAGGAGCGCCGGCCTCTCTAATCTCCACCTTGCAGCTTTCCACAGGGCCCAGGCGCCTCCTCTTTTTGGGCGTGGGTGTCAGCGTCGGTGGGTAGTTCTCCTTACTGTTCCTATCTGAGAGGAAATCAAACACCAATAAAAAAGGAATATTACATAAGCATACAAAACAAATGGGACTTGAGGACACCTCTGTTAAATAAATATACCACATCAAATAACTATTAAAAACTTGATGGAAATGGAGAAGTCTCACTACAGCAATGAACTGCTGAGAGGTGGCTCATTTAAGAAGCTGACCAAGCTCAAATGAAATGAGCACAGTAAGATGCTGTCAGAGTCGGACATAAACTGTGCTATGTATTAATCCACGGTGCCTCCAGACATCATAAAGAAATCCCACTGGTATAGATCCTCTTTGAGAGACGAAACTATTAATCCTGTGGCAATGAGGCAGCCTTACCAGACAGATAATCTCTTGTCTTGATGCATCCTCCAGAGTCGCTGTCCTGCCTTGGCATCGGATCACAGAACTCACTCTCCTCCACATCCATCAGGCTCTGGAAAGAGGCCATCTTCTGCCTCAGTGAGGAGGCGACCCGGGGAAAGAAGGGGCTACTTCGAATATGCTAAGAGTTGAGACAGCAAAAACAAACATATCTACTCAGTTATGCAGCTCGACAGGTCCATACTGAAATAAGTTTTACATTATCTCACACCTGGAGAATATTCTGTCATTACCGCTCACATAAGAGTAAAAGAGCAGTTTCCTTCAATATGACACAAAAATATCCCTGTGGTGTCAGACTCACGTCTTGGTCTTCACAGCGGAACAAAGTCCTCAGAAATGTCTTAAACCACTTCTGCAGCATAACACACGTCTCTGCTGTCTATGATAAGCTCACTGTGTTCCTGATACGCACAGCCCTGTCATCATATGGCTAAATGTACAGCTTTCATCTGGTCCTTTAGCATGTGTCATATTCGTGCGTGTGAGCAGATTAGATTTAGAGCCCGCCTCCAGTCATTTACTGGTCAGAAACATTATTTTGTTATCTCAAGCAAAGAGTGAGCAGGGCCAGATATTGTAACTTCGTAACTGGAAATTTTAAAACCCAAACTCATACACAGTATCAAAAAGCTTAGTGTTTCTTGACTGATAATTCTGAATACAAGCCATCAGCCAGATGCTGTCTGGTCTTTTCCAACTGAAATATAAAGCAAATATATAGTTTGGATCAAACAAGGATGGGGGTGGGCAGCAGAGAAGTGTCAGTGGTTGTTTATCTGCTTTTTATGCCAGAGACTTGTTTCATTTTGAGTACACAGTGACTGACATTTCTTTAACATGAAAACAAATAACTTGTAGCAGCCTCTCAGGTCTGCAGGGTGTGGGGCTTTGATAATTCAGTATTGGGTAATACATCACTTTAATGGGGTCTCTTAGGGCTGTTACTTTACATTTACTGTACTTGCTATGTTTAAGTATTCAAGATGGCAGAGGAAACAAGAGTTTAAGCATTTATTACACTTTCATATGGTCTGACCTCTCTCTTCACATCGATCTTGTCACATCTTGTTTTGATAACAATACATTAGTTTCTCCCTGTGTTTTCCTTCACACTAGTGTCTTAATTACAGAGAAGCCAGAGGCAGCCCTGCCTCCTGGAAAGAAATGCCCATTGTTTCTGTAGAGTGATCCTGACTTTTATATTGCATTACCCATAATATTTCTAGCTCAACAAGGATGATAGGAGATAAAGATTAAATCGAAAACTCCACCAAGTCAGAGGCTGCTCTGCTCTGGTCAAAACCTGGAAAGTGACCATTTAATATATATATATATATATATATATAAAAATATATATATATATATATATATATATATATATATATATTTTTTTTTTTCTTTTCTGCTGTAATTTCATGTCTGTCTCTATAAAGACATTGGTCCATTGGTCCAGAGAGAAACTGTGTGCAGTTCTTTCTCTGAGTTAATAGTAAAATATTTTGTATAACATAGATTAAACAATCTGTCTACACATGATGTAAGTGTGTTATGATGTTTCACATGAAAATAAAATATGATATAATATAAATATAATGTACATGTTGGTCATTTTCTAAACAGTCACTGTTTTGGAAAAGTCTAAATTTCATATTTTGTCTCATATGATTCTTGTCGAGGTAGAAATAGTTGATACAATGTAACAGTCAGTGTTGTGGGAGCCATGGCAACCCTTCATGCATAATGTTGCTTATTTAACAGCAAACGCTGCCTGAAGTCATTCTATCATTCCCACAGAACTGTCTTAGCAGGAGATCCATCATGTTCTGTTCGTTTACGGCGCTGATGTTGATGCATGAAGCTACTCTAAATAATAACACTTCCTGAATGTGCTCCACGGGCTCTTATCAAGGCTGCACACAGCTGCCCTTTACTATATCAAGACACTATACCAGTAATCTTACATAAGCTACTGTGTGTTAGACAAGTCAGACATGATAGCTTGTCTCCCCTCAGGTCAGATGAGTTAATCACTTTACTTTGAACCACAACATGGCTTTGTTTACACAAAAAAAAACTACTACATTTATAAATCATTACCAAACGCACACTGCAGGCTGAGGGTGAGTAAATATTCATTTAATAACTGTCACTTTCGTAAACAACACGAGGCTGGAGTGAACAGGCCAGAATGGAAAAAATGCACACAAGTCAACAATGTACAAATGTACAATCATATGAAATGATGGCAGATTGTGTGAGAAAAAAATGCTTCACTGTCAAGCTCGGCGTCAGTATTATTGTATATTGATCACACAGAACTGACTAGGAGCCAAACTAACCTAAACACTGCCTCACATTCTGAATGATGTGATGAGGTGTAATATTTGTTCTGGGGTGTAATGAGTGCATTTTGAGAAGCATCTCACCTCTGGGGTTTGTAAGGTTTTTGGAGTCTTCATCCTCTGTTGTGCTATGAAGCAGATGAGGGAATTCGTCTCCGGAGAGCCCCGCACACCGATGGTGGACCGCCGTCTTTCCTTTATTTGTGCTAGACGAGACTTATCTAAGGGACGATGGAGAAGTATGCAACTTCAGAAACACTTAAGTGGTGTAATATATGGGTAATCTGAACTCCCCCTTGACTTTTTTGGTGGTACTTTATGCGTTAGTGATGCTGAAGAGTAAATCTCTCACTGTTTGGTCACAATTGTCACTGCAGTATGTTTCACTGTGCCCATATTTCCATTTAATGGTTTTAATCCTAAAGTTACGGATTGCAACAGTCCCTACAGTATTTCTACTGCCAGCGATGCCTGTGCACAGAAGAATCAATATGAAGCAAACACTTCTGTTCTGTCTGTCGATGGGTATGTTGTCCAACATCAAATAAAGACTGGTCCTCTCACCTTTGCGGTTTGAAGATGCTGCTGGAGTAAAACTTTGGACAGAAATGCCAAACTGACGAGGTGTGAGCTCAGAGAAATTCAGGGGGGCTGAGGGGCTTTTTAAAGCAGAAGAAGTGTCCTCCTCTGGGGGGGACAGCATTTCCTCCTGCTGACCTCCATCTGTGGCAGCGGTGCTCATCTCTGTAGTCGCCATCTGCGCGCACACACACAATTATTTTATAATTCAAGAGCAGCTGAAACCCAGGGACAGTAATAGATGGGTGACAACAAGGGCTAAGCGGTCACCTATATTGTCCCTATACCTGTCATGTATATAGAAATATCCACTATCCAGAATCCACTTTATAAGAATAAACATCATACCAGAGGCGAACTTTATAAATAGTAACGTTATCTTAACTTTGTCTGGTGGTTACATAGCTAGCTAAACACCGCCGCTGACATGTCCTAAGAAAAACAGTTAATATGAGTTTAACTCACAACGTCTCGCATATGTTTTATGTTAAATATCATTACTGACTGAATAAGGACGTGAATGGCTCGTTAACAGTTTAACAGCTACAGATACAGTCGACTGCCACGGTTGTTGTTATCGCTAACTGCTAACTTAGCTAACAACAGCACTGTTGAACATAATGGAGTGACAGCACAAGTTGCACACTTACCTTGTAAGTTTAATGAAAACAATGGGAAGTTCTGTTGTTAAAATATATACATTAAAAATATCACATATAGCCTAAATTACCATAAAACGGCTAATAATGCCTCAATATAGAGAGAGAGAAAAAAACGATTTTCGAAGGCAGCAGCAAAGAGCAATTCAAATCACCCTCCACGCCAGAGTCGGCGGCGGAATATGGATCCTTCCGCGATAAGTTTTACCACACTCGTGGTACTACTACACCTTCAAGATATACACGTTTATGATGCAGTCTTGTTTATAAAAAAAGAATAAATAAAATATGAATGACGACGAGGGGTATACTGCCAAAGAAACGTCAAAAATGACTAAGAATCTGTATGCTTCCGAGGGACTAACTTCCGTATTTTTAAGAGGTTGAAAAGGACCGGAACCATAGCCGGAACTCGTTTAATATGAATTGACCAATAGACATACAAGACACGACACCACGTGGATATGATGTAGAAAAGCTGCACAGACAGACAGACAGACAGACAGACAGATAGATGTATAATTTATTTTTTTTATTTAACTTTAGTAGATATTAAAGCCACTTGATTTCTGGTACATCATTACAGATGACAGGCTTGGCTTATTTATTGATGCATATTTGTGATAAAAGTCAGTTCCCTATTCATTTGAATTGGCACAGAACAAAAACAAACGTCCACAGTCAAGATATATCCAAGGGAAAACTTGGCAAAATCAATCATTTTGACGTTTTAGATGTAAAATTTAAAAACAACTGGACTGGAACTTACTCCCTCGGTTGGACAGCCCCATCAGCTGCTGGCTGTCTTAAACCAAACAGCTGGAGGTGGACTGCAACTGTCCCCCAGTCTGTTAGTTCACTGCTGACCTGATGCTGAGTTAAAACCCTCACAATCTGTCAGACAGACAGGTAGCTATCAGCATTTTCTTTGGAGGTTATACAGTGTGACTTTCTGTACACTTATTCCATACTTTTTCCTTTTCAACACATACATGTGGGCCACAGAAGCTGGGGTGCACAGAACTCAGTTCACTTGCATTTACATTTCATTTTATGGAGAAGTTGTGGTATACATAAAACAGGGGAATAAGCTTTGATGTTCAGAGGCAAAATCAATAGCACCTTAAGAACATTTCCATATGGTTTACAAAAGTTTCTCATCACTTTCAGCCTGTGTACTGTGACTGAAAATCCTTAAATCCCTAAACCTTAGCAGCTGCACAACACACACACACACACACACACACACACACACACACACACACACACACACACACACACACACACACACACACACACACACACACACACACACACACTTTTCAGTCACTTTTGTGAGGTTTGAGAGTCTGTGGTGTGCCTGAGCATACTGAGATCAGATGCAACAATGAAGTCTCTCCACAGCTGGGACCACATGAAGCATGTGGCGTCTTTTGTTGACACCAGGAGAGGCTGCATTTATTATTGTGCAGTGAAGACTGAGGAAATGAAACAGCTCTAGACAGTCACAGGTGAAATGACACTGTGATGTGTCTGAATTCCTGTCCAAAATGACATACATCGCTGCAGTGATTATACTGATGATATATGGTGATACTTCTTTTATGTGCAGGTTTTTCATTTTGCTGCAATGTCCTTATTTTGCCCTTTTCTAAAGTTAATGGTCATTCAAAGTGCTTTACACCACAGGTCATATTCACCCATTGGCTCAGATGCTTTTTGATCAATCACACACTAACACAGCAGTGTTACATCATGAACATTTTAGGGTTTATTAACTTACCTATAAAACCTTCAGCATGTGGACATGTGGAGCATCCAGGGATCAAACCACTGACCTTCCAAATAGTGATTGACTTGCTCTGTGTTGAGAACCACAGCTGCCACATTTTTATTTAAGATGCACAGTCTTCTTCTAGTGCTCTTTCTTCTTGTTTTCAATAGACTGTCAAGTTTGATTCTAACTGGCAGAAACTGGATACTTCAACAATGTTGAAATGTATTTCCACACCTCTGCTAACCTGCTAAAACTGTTGTTATACTATTTATACTACTCTTCTTGTATATTTGTCATTTATATCTTATGTTTCTTTTTTTTGAATAATTTTCTGAGGTTTTATGTATTTTTATTCATTGTTGCATTAGAGCAACTGTAAAGAAATTTATCCCGGAGGGGGGGTGGATATAGTATTTGTGTGAATTTTGTGTGGGTGTGTTTATTGTCCTTCAAAACACAAATAAATTGAAATACATACACACAGTGTACCTTCATAAATAACCTCTGACGTACAACGAGCCATTTGTACCATTGGGACATTTTCAATTTTCCATCTAGTTTTTGTTAGACCCTCTGTGTCTTGGTAAACACCCAGATAACTTCGGTCAAGGCGACTCTGACGTAATCAAAGTTATTTTATCAGATTTGACAAAACTTCTCCAGAGCCACAGAAACCATAAAACAACATCGTGGAACTCTTATCATAAGCT
The DNA here is from genome assembly GCA_016801845.1 of Polydactylus sextarius. Taxonomy (NCBI): domain Eukaryota; kingdom Metazoa; phylum Chordata; class Actinopteri; family Polynemidae; genus Polydactylus; species Polydactylus sextarius. Next base: position 2,705,671 of record CM028915.1, read on the forward strand.
GTATTTCCTGTGACTAGTAAATTGGCATCCGCACAAAACCGGCAGATTTCCTCTTTAACAAACACACTCGCACACCTCAAGTATATCTCTATTTTTATTTGTGTATATATACACATATAAAAAATAAGGACATATGTACAATGATAATAAATATCAACATGTTTGTACAAGTGAAATAAGTTACTTAACATATTTTTTTTAAACAAACATAAAAGATCAAGTACAGACAAGCAAAAAACGGGGGAGAAATAAAAGTGGGGTGATAATACAATAATACAAATAATAATGGAGAAAAACAGCAGAACTTAAAGCCTTGTGTGAGAGAAAATATTACAAGCAAACAAATGTTGAAGAACTGAGGAAATGCACATAAAGTGTATTAAACATGCATTTTTTCAAGCTCAAGACCTGTTTTCTTTCAAGATTTTTTTTTTTTTTTTTTTTTTTTTTTTTTTGCAACATGTTACAGTAAAGTAAAAGTCTAATTGTAAAATGAAAATATATTAAGACAAAACCAAGTACCAGTGTAAAGAGCTAATGTTTTGAACTTTCTGCTTCAGGGAAAGTAATACTATAACGTGGGCACATTTTAGCACTGATCAACAGCTACTTATTTGGTTTTTCTGGGGCTGACAAATTAAATAATGGGGAAGGTTTTGGTACATTACTCAGTCTTTGATAAAACGAGGGCTTAAAGAATTGGATCCAGCAGATTACTACTGACCTGTAAACAAGAATCATACAGGAAGTCAGCATCAGCATCAAGCCTTTTTTTATGTTTTGCTTGAGGGAAAATTTCACTGCACATAAAATATGCAGAAACGTTGCAGACATCAGTGTAGCAAAGTGGACGGACTGCTGCGACTTAAATATTGATCTGGAATCAAATACAATTCATCTTAGTGTTTCAACAAGAACAAAAGCAACTGCAGTCTACTTTGGCTTAGTCAAAATGTGAAGAGGCACAGAAAAAGTAAACATGTTGAAATGCAGCCATGAATTCCTGTACAACCCTTGAAACCATAAAATCAGACATTTTTTTTTTTTCAAAGAGAGCATCAGTGTTCCACAATATTAATGTCCGTAAAAGTCCAAAAATGATCAATCAAAATGATGCACTTGTACAAGGATGATCATATCAAAGATGCACAGTCCACTTGCAGAGGATCATGCAACACTAGGATGAAGTGCTGATGGCTGAGTACCTCTCCACTGTTGGGGTCATGTTTGATATTCTACATCTCTCTCAGTGATCTGTACACAGTGGGGCAAAACAAACTATTTTAGTCCTCTCCTTCCTTCTTGCTGTGCTGCTCTGGTCCCGACAGACACGTCCCAAAAAAAAAAAAAAAAAAACAAAAACCACCCCTGATGGACAAAGCACAGAAAGAGGACAAAATAACATAAAGTTAGTAACAGCAAACAGCTAAAAAGTTAGGCACAATATGACTTTGTCACTTTCACATGTTGTGTTGGCTGTATTTCAAAGTTGCATGAAATTAGATCACAAACTAGGTTGTAGTTTTTAGGGCATCATAGCATCGCCATGGAACACTGAACACAATAGTATGTTTGTGAGTTACAACATTTGGTCTGGTATTTCATGTTAATGCTACATTACAACCTACTAATTCACTGTAGTTGAATGTGAGAGGCTTTTTAGAAACTTAAACTAATGATATGCAGTCACAGTACATTTATCTACCAGAATGAAAAGGTCCACTATACTGACTCTTACATGTAGAGCACTGTGAATAAACAGATGTATCAGTCTGATAAAAGTCTTCATTGGGTTCAACTATTTTGTTCTCTGACAGATTGAAAACTTTTCAGGCAGAAAAGCATTCTGCCCATGAGCTCTGGCGAGTATGATGACCCTTTTCTTATCATTTGCTGGTAGAGATGTTGGACTGTAGTGCACTATTAAAACACTGCACAAGCAGGAGACTGGTCAAATTGTGTAGAACCTTAGAGTTAGTGAGAATACACTGAAGCAGTGGTACTTTGACCTGTATGTTAACATTAGCATGCTACTGTGCTCACAATGACATAGCTAACATACTGATATTCAGTAGATGTATGTTTACCACGTTCAGTGTGTTATGTATTGTTACATTAGCTAATTAGAACTGACTGTAATGTGTCATTAGATTGGTGGGAATATCAAATTGAACAAATTCATATTTTGACGTTGTGGAAGCAAAGAAGTAAAGTCAAAGGATCTGAAATGAATACAATTAATGTCACATGACGTGTCACGTAACTTAATGACACGTGAATGTATGAACAATATTCCAAGGCCTTCCATCAAATCATTGCTTAAGTATGTAAGTCTATTAAAAGCTAAACAGCTAACATGGCTAAGGAATGCAAATAGTAGATAATAGGATAGTGTATCCAGCTTCACACATACTGATTTGAAATGGCTCCAGAAATAAACTGGGCTACATTAGCCATATTACATTTACAGGCCAGAGGCCATATACTGTAATTGAACCTCTCTTAATTTTTACTACAAAATCAGTTCACATATTATAATGACACTCTCATTATAACACTAAAAGTGGAAGGTATTCTCATTCGCCTTCCTGCTGAGGTACAATAAATGCCAACCAGAACCTCAACAACCTCTCATTTCTTTAATCTGCACAAAAAACTGAAGTGTAAAACAACCAATTGTTATTTAACAGGAGGGTAATGTGTCAAACTATTTTTTAAACTTCCTGATTTTCACTGCTTTTAGTTTTTATGCTAAGTTGAGGTAACTGGCTACAGCTTCATATCCAAAGGGCACTTATGACACTAGTATTGATGTTCTCATCCAACTCCCTGCAATAGAGCAAATGAGTGTACTTCCCAAAAATATTGAATTATTCATTGTAGTGATAATTTGAGCAAAGGCGCAAGCAGATAAATAAACAAAATCATTCTTAACAGCACAGTAAGCAGCACTAAGGCACAAAAAGCTACATCGGAAAACATTGAAGGTCCGGATTTTGTTTGCATGAATCTAATGAAATGTTAAAATACCTGTCACTGGTTCATAGCTGCGTCCCACACGGAGCCAGTAGTTTTTCAGCACAGCAGCAATCATCAGTCAGTCCGTCCATTCTTCCATCAACACTGTGTGTGTGTGTGTGTGTGTGTGTGTGTGTTTTCTTTGAGTCTTGGTGTGTTTACAGTGCTCTTTCTCTGTGTCCACAGTAGCCCCGGGTCAGTCTCTGGGCATCGGTAAGAGGGTGGGGGGGCATGGGATTTAAGGGTGGGTCACAAACACACTGTGGTCCAGGATAGTTGGCATTAGTAGGACTGTGAGTGTGTGAGTGTGTGGGAGGGGTAGTTTCCTTCTTGGCAGTGCAAGTTACCACCCTCACCAAACACATAAGATATAAAGCACTTATTGAGACATCCACAGCGGTCGCAACAGTGAGGGTTCAACTACATTCTCCATAATGTCTTCACGTCAACTTCAATTTGGAATTAAGTGTGCAATTATTGTTCTGCTGCTGAGAACTGAATGTAAATAGCCTCTTCTTTTTTAAAGAGATGAGCAAGATGTCCAAAAGAGTCCAACAAAAACACTTATCTGTTACACACTGTGTCGATGTATGGAGTGCACTTGCACATTGTACTTGAATGTCTGTTGGAAGGTCACTGTGGAGGGCTTTACAGGGAATGTAAGCACTTGCCCTCACATTGTCATTCACAGAGGGGAGCAATTAGTCACTTGAACACTGTCATAGTCCATAAGACATAGAAAAAGAACAATAAAAGAACAACAAGAAATGTCCCAATTCAAACCAACCATCACAACAAATTAAAGTGGAAGGGGTTGAGGACTTTCTCTGTGGGTAAATACAATGTGTACGTATGTATGTGTGTGTGTGTGTGTGTGTGTGTGTGTGTGTGTGTGTGGGGGGGGTAACAAATTGAGCAGAGAAAGTCTTGAGAGATTGTCCTTCATTCCGAACCCCCCTTGCGCCTTTCAGTCCAATTCACTTCATTTTCCATTTAATTTCCTCTCTCTTTGTCTCTTGCTCTCTCTCCTCTCTGCTCCGTCCCACGTAGAGCTCCTGCTATAGGGACATGATTGTCGTCTTGCTTCGAGATTAATTAGTCTTTTTATACCGCTCTCACACTCATGGCTCACAAATACAAAAAACGGAAAATGTGATTCCGTTTTTTTTTTTGTTTTTTTTTTGTTTGTTTGTTTTTTTTCTAAGTGCAGTAAGCTGAAAAAAAGTCTCAAAGGGAAAGAGGGACATAGAATCAGTTCAATATTTCCAGTCAGTTGCACTTTCTGTCCGTCAACTGGTTTCAGCACAGCGACAGACCGCCTCACTTGGTCCACTCGGAGTAAAAGAAATGTGCCCTTCAGAAAACATGTGACACCATTTGTTTGATTTCCACACTTGACGTGTTCTCCTCCTCGTTCAGCCTTTTTAAATACAGAATTTACATAAGTGGCGATGTTGCCCAGAACACAATAATTACAGGAGTGCATGTTGGCGAACGTGGTGGCGTATGAGTGTGTATATTTAACATGCTGTGTGCTATAAACGTCTACAGTGAGCCAAACAGGCATTGGCAGAGCGAGAGAGAAAGAGAGAGAGAGCATGGGGAATTGACAGCTTGTCACTGAAAGAGAGAGAGAGAGAGAGCAGCCGTCCTCAAAAGGAGGGAGGTAGGTTGGTTGTTTTGTTTTTTCCAACTCAGGGAATGGAGACGGAGGAGGGCCGGCCTAGACGGATGATTCCTCGGGGTTGGCGTCAGGCAGCACACTTCTCTGCTGCAGAGTGCGTCTCAGCTCCTCCTTGAATGGGCTGGAGTAGTCGTTCCCAGACATGCCGAGGCCTCCGAGCCCGCCGCCCCCAGCGCCAGCGCCGCTAGCCCGCTCCTCCCCTGCTGTGCTCAGGTTGAGGCGGATGTAGCCGTTGCTACCGGAGCCTCGGATGTTGGTGAGGCTGAGACGGCTGGGGGAGTGGATGGGCTGGCCGGGAATGGCGCTGGGTGACGCCGTGCTGCTGACGCTGCTGGGCCCCAGGGCGTGACCGGGAACGATCTTCAGCGAGCCATCTGAGTAGTAGTAGTTGGCGCCTGTTTCCCAGAAGCGGTCCTCATCGCTGGGCATCTTGCTGGGCACGAAGGTGGGTGGTTCCTTGGGCAGAGTGATGGGGTACACCAGGGTACTCTCTAGAGGCTTCATGTCTGCTCCCTTTCCTAATGCCAGCTTCAGCCTCCTGCGCAGGTACAGAGCTGCAACCAGCAGCAGCAGACACGCCGCTCCCAGAGTGATGACCAGCACCCAGAACAGCCCCATGCTGCTGTCTGGAGCCCGGGCCTCCATGAAGACCGGAGCACTGGCTACCACAGCCACCTGGTAGCGCTCTGTCTGGAACTTGACGCCCTGCTCCTCGGAGTAGCAGATATAACGGCCGGCTTGCATCTGTCCTGCCTCGGGGACGACAAGGGCTTTGAGGGTCCGGTCAAAGCGAGGTCCTCCAGCCTCGGGGTCTCCCAGCTGGAGCTCGCGGTCGTTGAGAACCCAGCAGGGCTGAGCCAAGTTGGACACGAGCTGGCAGGGTAGCACCATGTCAGAACCCACAACCACTGTGACGTTCCTCAGGCGGGAATGCTCTGCAGAGGGACAAGTTGACAGGATAAGTGTCATCCTTGTTAATTCCGATTCATATTCTATTGCAGTCAGCTCTCCTCTGCTTCAATTCAATTTATTCAACTCAATCTAAATATATTCATTGAGTCCAGACTACTTCTACAGCGACAGTCAACTCCCACAGGGGACCTTGACTTAGGTGTGGCCTCATACTTACCAGGGCTCGGGATGGAGACGGGCTTATCGAACTTCGGTTTTCCCCTGCTGAACCTTTCCAGCATGAGGTCCTGTGACAGAGAGGATGTGGACCTGGAGAGGAAAGGCCAGAAGGCGAGCGGAAGATTAATAATGGTCTTTCACACTGGTATTTGTGTGTGTGTGTAGTTAATAATAATAACTCAAAATAAGCTGAATCTATAGAGACCAGATCCAGACAGTTTTTTTACAAAGCGATTTAAGAATGTTAGCCACAGATAACCTTTAAATGCACTTAATTATACAGATATATCAGCCTTTTAGTACAAAATAGATCTAGTAAATGTCACCCTCTCGTGACATGCAGAAGTTTCCTCCCTCAGCACAGCTTCTCAGTATGTTTTTATGGTTACGTTTGTTTCACAAAGCTCACTGAAGGAATCGCAGTATAAGGAGCAGAGAGGATTTTCAGAGGGAAGGTCTGCTGTGATTAGCTGCACATATGTATCTAATTAAAATGGTGGTTTCTATATAGAGGTTCAAGTTTAAATACAATGCCAAAGGTCTCTGATATTTACCGTCAACACCAAATCTTGTAAAATCTTTACTGGCCTCAATCTTGTCTATAGTATGAATGCATAGATGGAAATAAATACTCGTCTCACCCTTGGTGGAGGTCGATGCGGACGCATGCGCGACCCTCACTGTCCCAGGCGCAGTAGGGATCCCGGGCGAGCAGGCAGTCTGGCTGAGACTGATAGCGGCTGCAGTTGGCCAAGGGCAGCTGGAGAACTTCCGAACGAGAACCGATGTACAAGTACTTCTACAGAGAAAGAGTGAGACAGAAGAAGTGAGAGGAAAGAAGACAAAGAACAGAGCCAGACATCCATCCAGAGACAGAAACCAGGGAGAGATGAAAAACAAGAAGAAAGATAAACAGAGAGTGAGAGTGACTCAGTTCGGGGGTTAGAGGAGATAATGGGATAATCACTCTCAATTACAATAACATTCACTCCCCTGACCCTCTTCCAATCCAATCTGGGTAGCGCTCTTTTCGCAAAAGCTGTTACAAAATGTCTGGTCGCGGCTAAGCCAGCATTAATGAGATAAGCAGTGGGCTTTCGGGCTGTGAACACCCCGTCAAAACTGCATCGATTACAGGACGTGGCAACACGGAGCCACGGGGACACGGACAGTGTCAACACACGGGCTTGCCTGACATGGCCCCGAGACTGAGAACACAACAGAGGCACAGGTTCAAGTCCCCACCGTGGTGAAGAGCTGTAATTACTGTTATTGTGAAGATGATTCTGGATTCACGAGGTGACACTTGATCTGAAAAAGGGCAGTGTTGATAAAAACATGCGCTGAGTGGCTTTGGGCCAGTGGCTCTGTGCTCACTGCTTGTCTGCTGTCAATGGATTTATGACTGTAAGTGTCTGGCAAAGAGGGCATTAACAGATCAACGAAGACAAAGCACCAGTGTTATCACTGAATACCAATGAACAAGTGATACAACAAAAGTAAGCAAATGGACGTCCAAAACAACCTATGAGGAAAATCATCACATGAAGGACAGAATCACGCCAGATGTTCTTGCTAGACAAGAGATTCCCAAAACACTACGCGTACGTGATGTGAAACCATGACAACCATTGAGCACTACCACACAGCTGAAGGACTTGCAAGAAAAAAGATTTCGACTCGAATTGCTACGCCGCAGTCCAACTGGAGGTGATTAATGACTATAGATTTAATGAGGTAAGGCCAAAGACATGTTTTATGAGATCACATAGATGTTTCACCTTTGACCATAAAAATTGCGTTTCTGCCAAAGTTGTAGCTATTCCCTTAAGGTGTTCTTGAGATATCACGTTTAAAAAAAATACAAACCAGAGCAGACAGATGGACACGCAGGCCGAAAATGTAATACCTCCGACTGGAGCTGCAGCTGCAGCCAACGCAGAGGAATAATAAAAATGGTCAAAATCTCTGCAGCAGAGGTCAACATGTCCAAGAATTCTGACCATTTTGGGTCAATGCTATGATTCCTGATCCAAACTAACCCTGGTGACATCACTAGCAGATGATTTTCTTGTCTTGATAGATCTGATCCAGGGCAGGTGTAGTGTACTATGTAAAACAAATTCCTGGAAACAACTGGAGAGACATCCTGTGCTGCTTCCTTACCTTGGAGTGTGAGATGGTGAGGCTGTCCACCGGCTGTGCCGTCTCAAACAGCTGGATCTCCTCGATGACGTGAGCCTCGGAGCCCAGGATCACCACTCTCTGCAGCCAACCGTCCGCTGAGGCACAAGAAAGACGATTCAGCTCAAACTTTCAAGTTCACTTCAGTATAATAGACTTTCCAGCACCCTTCAGCACAATTTTTCCCGGCATGCATAAAAACATGTATTTTCAAACAAATAGCTTCAACAATCGACTGAGTCTCAATATAAACAATCTGAAAAACACACACGCTTTGACAGTGAAGTAGTTCATTTAAATACCACTCATACGAAAGAAAGAAACCTCCTACACACACACACACACCTCATACTTCATCTGAATAATAATGATACAAAATATAACACATTTTCCCAAATACCTATGGCTGCAATTTGAATATTAATGATCTGTAAATAAACACCTGTGACTGCACAGTGACACACTTAAATATTGATGATATACTAAAATATTCACTGAGCTATGACTGCAGGAAAGTTCATTTAAATATTAATGATTAGATATTATGATATACAAACAGCCTCCTTTGATGCCATAACAATTCATTTAAATATTAAAGCAAAAGTTCAACAAACACAAACTGTTCACTAAGCACTGAGTTGATATTAGTTCCTGCTGTACCCTGCGATGCCTGTTGGCCAGTTTATAACCAGCCTGAGGCTCAGGCTCTTTTTACAGTTTTGATTTGTCACAAGAAGGAAAGCGCTGGTGAAACTAATAGCATGAATGATATTTACTGAGGGTGCTCCAGTAAGTCACGACAAACAGCCAGAGAGCAAATAGCGAGAGCCTGGAACCTGAACAAGTAAATTCAACTTTAATCAATGTTATTAGCTACACCAGTGCTTTTTCTGCTATGATATATAAAATGTCTGCTGTGTGAAAAAAAAGTCTGTTTAAGACAAGAAGAAAATGCTCTCTGCTGAAGATGCGGGTTTGCGGTAGCACGCGTCATAACACAACACACTGTCGCCAGGTTGTCGGCAACTTTCATCAACTTCAATTTGTGAAACTCCAGCTGCGCTGAAATTTACAGCTGAGTCAAACTCGCTGAGGAACAATTTTGAGGTGACTTTAAAAGAGAGAAATGATGTTGGCTGCCGTTTTCAGAATCTGGGTGATGATGATATCATCACAGAAATTTAAAAACTTTTCAAACTGTATATGTGTCGAAGGTGACGCCAGAGGAAGCACAGATCCTGTGTGAACAAGTTTAGATCCCCTATGATGAAAAGCATTTCAGGCACAGCTGGTGGGGTGACCTTGATTTGTGTGTTTGTGTGTGTGTGTGTGTGTGTGTGTATGTGTGTGTGTCTATGGATGGTGTTACATGCTGACATGTGCTTTCTTGTGTGGTCATCTCCATTAAGAAACTGTCACAGATAATATGAAGAGTAACCCTGTAGCCAATAGGAGGCTTGAGAGGAGGAAATACATGTAATACATACACACACACACACACACACACACACACACACGCACGCACACAAACACACACAAATACAGCACAGTAAAGCAGCAGGCATATCATCACACTCGCCTCTAACGGCTTCAGGGACCAGTGTTGACTAATCCCTCAATCCTGTACCCCGCTTTTTCTGAAAAACAGTCTCGCCAAGTGCTCCCTCTCCCTCTTTCTCTCTCCCTTTTTTCACATCAGCTGTCGCTATGCTGCAGCTAATAGCTAATCAAGCCCGCAGCCCAATTGGCACCAAGAGCACACGTCTGCCAAGGGCCCTGTTGAGTTTGTGCTGTGAAGCACGACAAGCGGAGATGACTGCACTTGGCGCAGGGACTGTGTGTGTGTGTATTTGTCTGTGCACGAGTGTGTGTGTGTGTGTATCAATTTGTTTGTGTCCTGGTGTGTCCGAGTATGTCCAGGTTGGCCTCCCTGCTTGCCAGCAGAGAAACCCTGAATTCGCTCTTGTCACGCTGTCAGTCGCCACAGTCGCTGTGCTGCTGCAGTGGTCTGAATCGTAAGTAGTCGAGTCTCTCTCCATTCATGAAATTGGCTGCATTCAAATGCACATTCCCTGGAATCCACTGTCAGGTCTGTGTTATTCAGGATTACGCTTCTGGGAGGTTGGGCTGATTTCTGATCTGTGCCAAAACACAAGACACCTGCATCTGGGCCTGACGGCTGCTGACTGGAGATATTAATTAAGTCTTGCATACGTAGATGTTTTCTTTGATGCATGAAGATGGATCTCGGCATGCAAATGGATCCCTTAATTGAAACCCAGCTGAAAGTCTGGGCAGATGGCATGTTGTTTTGTGCCACCATAGCTAATACTTGTACCTGTCCCTGTCTGCTGCCATAGCCTGTAAGCTCTCATCTCCTCAACATGAGCTGGCTGCGTACAACTCCCCTCAACCCACACACACACACACACACACACAGGCACTAAGCCACACCAGGAGAATAGGAAAATAAGAATAAGAATAAGAAGAAAGACTGTGTGTACAATGTGTTTTCACTGCCACACACTGCAGGACTTGGGCAAAATAACAGCACATACTGTATAATGTAGTCCAATACGACAATCCTGCATAAAGATACAAGCTTCAGCCTTTGCTTGTACGGTTCAATTTGAGCATGTGGACACTGTGGCAGAAAGGTGATGGTTTCCACAGCTGGAGGCAGGAGAGTGTGGGATTCTCCTGGTTTGCATTATACTGTAAGGTTGTTGTACTGGTTGTTGCCAATAAATGGAAATGTAACTAGAAAAGGATTTTTTTTCGTGTCGTACCATCAATATGAGTGTCAGAGGTTCAAAGGTTTAAGAACATACTGCTTAATGATTCAAAACTACTGAAAACTACCAAAAAGAAATACCAGTGTTTTGTGTGTGTTCTGTGACAGAAGAGCTGGTGTGATTTCTACCTGTGCCGATGAAGAGCATGTTGTACGCCCGCATGTCCAGTGCGTTGACCCGATCCACCGCCAGCCTTGTGAAGTTGACTCCTTTAGTCAGCAGCAGGGGGCGAGCCTGAGCTTTGTCATCCATCAGCGGGTGCTTCTTGGCAAAGTTGAGTGTGGCATCAGGCAGCTGCAGAGAGCTGTTGTAGCCGTTCTCCCTGTCTGAGTTAGTTATACACTGCAGCACAGACAGAGGAGGACAGAGAGACGGGGGAGCAAATGTTGCAAGGAAAGGAAAGGAGGGAAGGATGAAAGGAAAAGTGAGAGGAGCCAAGAAGGAGAAAGAGGAAAGTTCTTAGCTGCAGCTGGCCCAGGCTAGCATGTTCAGTTGGCTTAGAGACGGCAGCCCCCCTCTCCCTCCCCCTCCTCTCTACTTCTCCATCTTTCTTTTGCTCTTGCTCTCACCTCCGCCTGCCGTTACACCCCTTCCTCTGCTTCCTTTGCTTTCGTCCTGGATCATTACATTCTGCGCTTTTCGTGTCTTGCCAGCTTTTTGCTGTTTTTCACTTCCACCCTATGCCACCCATGCTTCCCTCCCTCTCACTCCGGCCCACTCATCTCTCCTTTTATAATGCGTTTGTAGATAAAGACGCAGGTGCACATAAAATGTATTACATTATGAGAAAGTAATCATGCAGTTTTTATTAGGTTAAAAACACTCGCATTTTTCCTCCTTCCTGAAGTTGTCTGAAAATATCTGCATCATCAAATATCACATCTCATGCGTGCCAGTGCAGGGTTTGCAGTTTCTTACCGATCCGGGACGTGGGGTGGGGACGGCACCAGTGTAACGTCCCCACCACTGAGATGCCTCTCTGTACTCCTTGTAGAAACCTTTAAAAACCCTCTTCACTTCACTGATCGGATACTGGCACACAGCCGACACATCCACGTCACCCCTGAGACATGGAGGCAAGGCCGGGAATTAGTGATGTGGCAATAAAAAGTGCGAGACAGATCATCTGTCAAGTCGCAGTTTTGTGGAAAATATCACTTTCTGGCAGCAGACAGACTCATATGTAAGAATATAAGATATAATATAAAATATAGAAAAACATAAATATCAGTTACATGTCAAAACACAACACACAACCTAAAAATCAACATGTTTACACTGTCAAATTAAGTATATTTTTAGTTATCACAGTGTAGTAAACATTAACCCGAACCTACTCTTTCTGCACTGATGCACATGTAATACACTTTTTTTCTTCTGTACCCGTGAAACCCATCAGTTGCTGCTATAATCCAGGAAACACATTTCATTTACTGGTAAGGTCGGAGGTATGGGATGTTAATTTTTTTTTTCCAAACCCAATTTCAGATGCCAAGTGGGACTAAAATTGAGTATTGACACATGACCCAGACACATTAAATCACACTTCACACATCATCACCTCACAAATAGATTACATTTCCATGCTTGTCAGCTGGAATGAAAACATCTTTTTGTTTTTATTTCGCTCCAAAACTTTGTCACTCATATAGCGACACAAAGTTAAGAATAAAGGTAACTTATGTTGTGTTACAGTCCTCCTTGGTGGAATATTCATGTCTACACCGATCCAGTTCAGGTTTAAATGTGGAGTGTACCGCTGCTGTAAAATGTCATTTTTTTTAAAGCTGTAAACAGGTCAGAAGTCAGTGCGATGTGATTTGTGCTGTGAGGGAAGTGCTTCTCCGGTGTGGAACAGTGCCATTAACGTGCAGCAGTGCCATAGGATTTATAAGGTGAATGTCAAAACCAAGGGACAGCCTGATGTCTTAGCAAGTTAAAAAGCTAACGCGTTCAGTCAGATTATGACTTGAACTCCAAGTCGTCATTTACATAATGTCCAATTATCTTAATGTTATCTCTATCAAAGCCAGCGGGCTTTAAGGAATCCCCAGTGACTCGCACAGGGAAAAAAAGGGATTAGGGCTTTTTTTCAGCAGCAGTAGGAGCTCTGCATAAAGAAACAAAGCTTGAAGTTCAAAGCTGGTTCACTTTGCGATATGATATCTTATTGAAGAACACAAAAGACTCACATCAAAGGGCACAGCCTGGAGACAGAGCAAACCTCCAACTTTCCTCCCAAAGAAAAACCTGCTGCCCTCCTTTGTTGATAAGTAACTCATTAACACACTGATGCTCCGTAGTGGCCAAACAAATACCAATCTGTCTTCTAACAGTGGCTCTTATTAGTCCACCTTTGATTATCGCCTTGTTGTTTGTTATGCTACCTCTTAAAATGATTTCTCTCCATCATCACATTTTCTATCTACATTGAATAAATCACGATGAAAGTAGCTGTGACCTGTGGACAACAACAAGAGTCTGTTTGTTTCTGAGAAGTAATTTACTGCTGTCCTACCCAGTGGTCTGATGACTGTCTGCTCATAAAATAGTGAGTAATGCTCAAACTGAAAAGTAAGTATTGAGTAACATAAATTTTTTAAACATTCACCAATAAGGCTAATGTAACTGGCTAAAGTTTTTTTTTTTAAAAAGCTTTTAATCTGAAAATATGAAACATTGTCCTCTACAAAGTTTATGGCATTAGACCTAAATTAATCAGTGTTATTCTGTTAAGTAAATGGATTCACTGTCATCTGAAACAACATGTGACATTACTTATTACTAATAAAACCAATACAACATTTTCAAGCACACTTGAGTCATATCCACTTCAACTGATTCACATTAGTGTCAGTTAAAGGCCAGTTTTATTACACAGTAAATACATAATCACACAAAGTGCATAATTAGCGTCTTCATATCAGAGGGACTGGTCGACCCATGATTTTAATAAAAAGCTCAGTATCTGACATGTTGGCCAAGTAATGTAATGTCTCACCATGACAGAGGATGGCAAATGCAGTAATTAAGTCGCATTTATCTGAGGACGATACTGAAATTGAGTTATATGCTCGGTCTCTATTACTCGTCTCTGACAGCGGCTGCTCTCACTCACCACTGGGCGTGGAAGATGCCGTAGAATGTGGTTCCTCGCCAGTCAGTTCCGGGCAGAGTGAACACAGCCCTCAGGTTGTTGAAGGCGATGTGGCGCTCTGAGATGGAGCACTCCAGCCGGGCTTTCTGAAAGGTGGTCCACTTCTTCTGCAGGGTCCTGGTACCACCCAGATCCCCCTGAGAGAGAGGACATCAACATCAACTCATCAGCAGATGAAATAGTTCGAGTTCTTTTGGATTCATTAAAGAAAAAAATGTTGAGTTTATCGTCATTTTATTTGGATATTTAAGAGTTTAGAGACTAGAAGGCTGTTTTCATATTCATACCCAGTAGGGGGAAACCTTAAATCTTAAACCTCGACTTACTGTGATGTGGAAACTTAAAACCTTGAGGTCACACTCAAAGAGAAAGCACTTTCCAGCAAAGCAGGAGACATCTTTTAACTTTAGTCTCTCTTCTACTTTTATACTGACAGAGAAGGTCTGATGTAAGATGAAGCATTTATGAGGTAATGAAATGTTTTTGTGGAAGAACTGAATCAGACACATTGTATTAAAGCATAATATATTTTATATGTCTTAAAACTGGAGGCCTGGAGGGTCTTCAAAGTTTCCACCTGAGAAAGTGAATTGAGTGAACTCACTCAATGTCCAACACATGCTCTGTGATAATGTGGACGTATTTAAAGAGCAGATGGAAATCGTGTTTCATGTGAACTCTAGGGTTTGTTCAGTATGTGGCATCACTAATGTGCAGGTTAGAGGTGCAGCAGACTTGAAATGCTACCTTTAAACCTGGTATTCAGCTTCTCTTTTATGCTGAACATTGTCTTTTCACTTTTCTGTTGCTGCTGATTATGCAGCATTTCATTAGCCTCACCTTGACCTCTCACTTGTCTTTGTACTTACACTGTATACACTCTGTATCTGAATAATAAATCAATTATACAGTCGGGCCGATGGCTGACTGAACCTCGGCGCCCTGCTGTCATACACACACAGACACAGACACACACAGACACACACACACACACAGTCTCTGCTAAACGTATAAAAATATATTTATTTCTTATTTATTAATTATTTGCAGGAGCTTCCCCTGAGGATTAAGTAAAGCAGTAGAACTGGTGAATATTTATTTTGACGAGCATCAACCAGGGAGTGAAAAGTGAAACATGGGTTTTATTTTAATTATTATAATAACTCTGTGTGCCTGATATACTAAAGTTAAAACAGCTTATTTAACCATAATATTTAGAGCCCAGTGACAACATGTTTTAGTGACTATACCTGGTTTGGGCCTATAGGTTTAAATCTTACATAGAGAAGCCTATAAATGTTATATATGAATCCCTTAAGCAAGTGATAATAAAAAATCCTTAATAAAAAACCTTTTCGGCACACGCCTCAATCATAGTCCATCACAATGTATTAATCAATAAACACGTTAAAAACCTAAAATAAACATAAATCTATTCCACCTGAACTATCTGAGAGAGATCCTCTTACACAGTGTTTGGTTCCTGAAACGTTCAAGGGTACCAGGGAAATGCAGGATGAGTAATACTATTCAGTTATACAGTACAGATTATAATATGTATTGATGATTAGAACCTTTACATAGTATTTTGCAGGCTCAGAAGAGGCCCATTTACCAGATATGTCTCATTCTTATTATCCCCAGTGATTGCAGAAGCTATAAAAATGGAATTAAAAAATGCAAATGCTCATATTGCAGCACTGAGATATAGACATTGTGCTGCAATATCAGCAGGATGCTGTCTATTATTCATTACACTAGTACACATCATGTGCGAGCATCTGCTTCTAATTTGATTCAAAGAGCTTTATTCATCACAGCGCAGACATTAAAGGGCACTTCACATAAAACAGTGCATATATTGTACAATTAATTGCACACATCTCCTCGAACTGTTAACAATCTGTCTGTTGTTTTCTCAGTTTAAAGGTTATGGAGATTATATGGTTGCATGAGTAACTATGGCCTGACACCAAACCTTGGCAGTGTTAGCTGAAAGGTCACTCAAATCATATGAAATAAAGCTAAAGTGTATGAAGACTGACTCTGGTGTGTGGACATAATCACTGTGGTACACCAAACCTGACTGCTTATCCTAACGAGGCCATCAATTCAACAAATTAACACATTAACTACCAGATAGATCTATGTCAGTGTCATTTCTCTCACATAACACAGTATGAGTGTTGTGTTGCTTGTTTTGCTGTGGGTGTAGTTTTGTTTAAAAATTTCATTTTCTTTCATGTATCACCTCAGGTCAGTGATGACACAAGCGTTAATGAGTCTGCAAGTGAATCATAAAATATCTCTCTCATATCTCTCACTCTCAAAAACTCTCTCAAGAGAAATTGTGTGTATCAGTTTGAATGAACAGTAATGTTTCCATTTAACTGTGAAGAAAGATGTGCACTTGTTTTTTTACCCTTTGCACGAAGGTTTAACCAAAAATAGAGCGAGCAACATTGGATCAGTCTTCAAAATAAAGTAACATCCTGTTAACTCTGCTTTTTAAAGTGACATCAGGCTATTCCCAGTGTGGATCGACTCCATATATATAGCTAAAAAAAAACAAAAACAAAAAACAAAACACCGCTGCTTCCTTTCCTTATCAGGGAATCTACTGTTAAAATGTGGGAGCCCAAAACTGTTAGCAAAAGACGTCTCACATTATTAAGTGCTCACAAACAGCTGCCAGAAACAGCTGGAAGAAAGAAAAAACAGTTGATTTCAAGCCAAGCGTGCACGAAACCGTGATTTTGAAGTCAAAACTGGTTTTGTGTTTACAAATCTGTCCCCGTGCACCCTTAAATAATCACTTCCAGATTGATTACTGCTTCAATTAGTTCCTGCTTGGCTTTGGTTTTTGACATAAATAAGGGATGGGATGAGGGTAAGGTGTGTGTTTTTTTTGAGGTTTGTAAATGAATCTGATTAGAAAGTGTTACCTTGCAGACACGAGCTACTCTGGCCACAGTGAGCTCCGTGTCACACTCCAGCTCCAGCGCTCGCTCACTGAAGAAGAAGTAGATCTTGTCGTCGTCCCCGTCCTTACTGCCCATGCTCTCCCTCACCAGGGCTGAACCCACAAAATCTGGCTCTGCACAAACACACACACACACACAGAGGAGTCTCAGAAAGTGTGTATAGACTCTATAGTAAAGAAATACTGAACAAATAAGAGTCTGTGGCAGTTGGTGCATTGGTACTGAACCACAGCACACACACACACACACACACACACACACACACACACACACACACACACACACACACACACACAGACTCATGCAATCTTGACACCTCCATCTCCTTCCTCACCACCTCTTCTCACCTCTCTGTCTATTTTCTATCATCACTCTGTCCTTTGCTCCATCTCTGCTCCAGTCATTTCTCGCTCCGTGTCTATCCAGTGCTTCCTATTAGCAGTCCATTTTGAGTTTCCTTTGTCTTGTCTGTCTTATATTCTCTATATCAACTTCTCATTAGATTTTAAGTGATATGGAAAAGCAGGTTTTAAATTCAATATATATTATGAAAGTGTACTTTTTTTTTTCTAATTACAAGGATACGCTGTTTCCATAGACAGACTTTTCTTTTGAGTATAAAAGCTCCTGCAGCAGCATTTTAAGCCATCATGGGACACTACAACTCTCCCCAGAAACTCAGGCCAATTAAACGCTTTTAGACTGGGCAGAAGCAGCTTAAATTAAAGTGAGGCCAGTTTTTATTGCAAGTCTAGTTTTTAATAAAATTTCTGTATCAGCACGAGTGAAAAAACTTGCACATCAAACCTACAAACCCTCAGTCTCATCTGTATGTTCCTCCCTGCTTCCTCTTCATTCTTCTCAGCTCTCCTTCTATCGTTTCATCACCAATCCTAATGCCTGCTCTTTCATCACCCATTTTTCCTGCTGCGACTTCATCCTCCTCTGTCCCCTTCATTTCTCTCCACCACCAGACTCCCACTCCCCACCTCCTTCAACCTAATGATAACGATCCTTTGCTGTAGCAGATTCTCGCGCTTCATTTCCTGCAACTCATTTCTCTTTCTCTCGTTCTTTTGCACGTTTCTGGATTTATATGTATTTTTTTTTTTTAAATGAACTCTGCTGTTATAAAATCAAATGAACGTGGATTCCTTTATTTCAATACATACGTAATTTGTCTGGTATTACCCTGGTGTGAAAAAAAAAAAAAAAGAATGAATAATAATTTTCTTCTGCGTATAATTTTTTTAGTGCTGCAAGTTTAAAATGGACTGGTTGCTAACCCCCCTGCCCAGCAGGCTGCAATGGACAATAAAAATAATGGGAATTTTGCTGCTTTATTTTAGAGCATGGTGCCTTCTGCTGCCAAAACATGAGCAAAAGTGTAAGGAATTAAACACTATATTTATCTCTGCTGCTAGTATAAACTGCAGATATTAGCAGGGCAGGACACTAGCTTTCAACTTCTACTAGCTAACGAGCTAGTAGCAACCAAACAGCTAGTGTTAGCAAGCTAACATATTGACTGGACATATTCTTTAGTCTTGTAGCGTTATATCATGTATGCAGGCACTTTTAAGAGCATTTAACATGGTTCATGTTTTAAAACATCTACCAACTTTTTACCAACCAATTAACTTCTACCAGCCAAAGTTAAGGTGTGGCAACAATAACAATTAATTTATTACCCCAAATTATTGCAACCTCAAACATTTCTGGTGTTATTTTCACCAATGTTATCAATTCCTTGCCTATTCCAGGCCAACTGGTGCTTCTGGTGCTACTTCTTGTTTTTTTCACTTACCATTGAGCCACGAGGGTAAATATTCACTCTTCATGCCATAGTGCTGCTGTGGGCCCAGGTTCCTCAGAATGACCGGCTCAGTACCAAGGAAGTTGTTAAGTGTAGCCGAGTACAACTCTTTATCTGTAGTAACAAAACACAAGCTTTGGTTTAGTGTTTTTCTTTTCTTGTACAGGATCACAATGAGAGAAGGTCGGTGGTTCAGCAGGGAGACACAAAAACGAGTGGAGGATTGTGGCCTGTGGATTCAGCGAAGCTGTCCACGCTGCAGTGAACGCAGCACGCAAAGCTGAATTAGACCCCTGGACTCTCAGTGCAATCGCACAGCTACCAAACAGATGGGAAATGCTGCAGGGGCGGTTTGTGGATATTTGATGGACATTTTATGATTCTGTTGTAGCTGTAAAAACATGGAGCCGGTCACTTCAATATAAAGACTGCTGAGTTGGAAAAACAGGGGCTGGCTGTGTGTTTGATATGAATGTCAATGCAACTAAGGAATAATCTTTATTTTTGATGTGAAACGATCCTTTTTTTTTTGTCACATTCTTGTGATCTTGTCCTGTGATGTTGTTGCTTGTTAGGCAAATGTCTTTTATCCGTAGTTTTACTGTTTAGTGTTCAGAAAAATGTTCTTATCTGTTGTGTACTTTTTCACTTTAGTGTTAGAATTGTCTTATCTATGTGCATTTGTTCTTTCACCGTGGGGTAGCGAGAAATGCACTTTCAATTCCTTCTATATGCACCTAAAGCTATGTACATATGACTAGATGTGTACTTACCCACTATGAGGCCAGTGTGCCCCTTTGCAGGGTCATATGGGCATTTGCCTTTTCCATCATCCAGAGCTCCAGCAAGGGTGAAATAGTCTGCATTCTGCAAACACAAGTAAACGGACACACTCAGTAAACACAGGTGCTTCATGGTCAGTAAGTATTATGTCTTATGTGACACAGCTGCAAGCTCTGTCTGTCTGTTACAAGGACCAGAGTGTCACCCTACGCCATGCTGTCTCATCGCATCATTGTCACACACACACACACACGCACACACTCGCTCGAGCAGTCACACATTCACATAACATAGTGTGAGATTTTTTTTTTCATTGTATTTATTTTTATTTTGTCACACAGTGGTCTTAGCCTAAGGTCATATGGCAGACATCTCAAGTTGACACCTGTCAGTGCTCTGGCTTCCTATGTGACTCACTATCTAGGGACACACACACACTCACACTCACCACTAAGGAACATTTGGGCTGGAAGGCGTAAGTGCCGCAGGTGTAGAGGTGTGTGTGGTTGTAGCTCTGCAGGAAACGGATGTAGTTGAAGCACTCGGTCTGTGAAGGAGAGAAGAGGAATTTTTACATTTTATGCTGTCAAATTAGCCCAGTGCTGTTCTGTCCTCTGTTAAGGTGAAGCCCAGTGTGCTCGGCACAGCAACACACCCTCTGAGAGTTAGTCTCACTATAATGCTTCAATGTGACTTCTTATAAATCCACATACTCTTCAACCTTGAAACTTGATCTGATAAGGTAATTTCATTAGAAACATGTGATATGTTTTGACTGTGCAAATTAACGCCAAATACAAACAACCTCAGAGTAACAGTGTGTTCATATTTCTTTTGGGATTCACAGTGTCAGTCAATTTTAACACTGGTGCAACTATTCAGTGTGTTATTGAGTCACAGATAATATATTGATACAGCCACATTTAAACATTTAAACCCAACAAAAAAAAAAAAGCAACAGATTGTTTTGATTCAACAGATCGGTCAGTAATTAACAGTGTAACACATGCACTGTTTTGTGGGGAGTGCCCTTTAACGTCTGCACTGTGATGAACAATAAAGCTCTTTGAATGGAATTGGAAACAGATGCTCACGCGTGATGTGTGTGTGGAGATATGAATAATTCAGTACATCCAGTTGATGTTGCCGTTGCTGCAGCAAAACAATATCTGTATCTCACCACTGCGGTGCATGATTTTTTTTTTTTTTTTTAAATTCATTGTTAGAGCTGCTGCAATCACTGGGGATAATCAGTATGCCATGTGTCTGACAGACGGGCACCAACTGCAACATTACATACAAGGACTAATCATTAAAAATAATGATGGGCAGCGTAAACACCATATGGTTATTCTGTTAGCATATGAATATATATTTTTTAGTTGTTGGACAAAAACATGAATGTATTTTGGCTTTAAATGGATGTAATGTACATCCACCCGGATCACAGCCAATCATGAATGACTTCCAGGATACTGTCAATTTTATGAAGGTTAAGGTCAAACACACATTAACTTTTAATCACTTTTTGAAAGCACTGGAGTATTCTTAGAGCTGCAGTTATACTCATTTCCCAACATGTATTTTTTACTCAACTTCGAGCCAATTTTAGTTAAAGTGGAGTTGCTGCTTCTGCATGCCAGTGAACTATTTCCCCTTCAGTTTAAAACCACATCAAAAAGTTGCTGTTGTGCAACGGGAGAAGTTCGAGCTCTTTTACAAAAAAAAGGGGGGAGAAAAAGCCTCTGTGTGATTCTATAAAATATTCAAAGACATTTCTCACAAATGTACATTATGCAGCCGAAGCAGTGAGAGGCTCTTGCTGAGACTAAAGTGCGGAGCTCGGGCCAATTCGCTCTCTGTGTATGAGTCAAGGCTGAATTACAAAGAGTTACTTCTCTGCTAAATAGCATTATAAAATATTTAGTGGACAAAAGTCATGATGAGACTAGTTTCGCCTTTTTTATTTGATTAAAGGCTGATTCTGGTGGGCCGGCTTGTCTCACGTTAGATGAAGCTGATATTGATATTAAAGGAGCAGCTTCTTGCTGAGTTGGAGGAAAAAGATTCATCAACAAGAGTCTGTCATATAACAAAGAAATGTCGTATTAAAAGCTTTTACAGGAATGTATTCTGTTTAGGATTACTCAACTCAACTCAAGGATTTAATACTTACTACTTAATGTGACTTTTTTTTTGCCTTTATTTTGAAAGGGGCAGTAGAAAGACAATCCGGAAAGGCTACAGCCTTTAGTACATAGTGAATTGAACCTGCCCCATATAGTTTTTATTGTAGAGGGGAAAGCACTTACTGAATCGAACCACCTTAAAAGTTGCTGACGCTATCCCTGTCCGGAAGACGACGCACCTGACTGTACGCTAATGTACTGACTGGAAGACTGAAGGTAAAATAAGGTAAGTCTTAAATTGTGCCACTGAGCAAGGCAGCTAACCCCTGAAATCACCTCACCTGGTTGTTTTTTCCTTTGGCGACACACTCTCTCTTCTTATCCTGTGGAGCCGGCCAGTCAATCTGGAGGAAACAAAGAGAAAGATATGACGTCTCTGGTAAAGATGATGTCTGCCTCTGGCCAGTAAGTAATAGATTTTATAAGCATATTACATATGAGTAGATCATTTTCCTCATTTAATGTACACCAGAAAAATAATGCACACTGTAAATAGATGTGTAAATCATAGTACCCTCATTTCTCTTGTGCAGGCTGCACTTAGTAAAAAAATCACGCTTTTCCTGCGGCCATTTTTTTTAACTCTACTCCTGGCCATTGTAACCATAGCAACAACTACATAAGTAGATTTTAATCTTGAGAAAAATAAATTCATTACAATGTGCTATAACATGCAAAAAAAAAAAAAAAAAAAAAGTGGACCTTGATGAAATCAACAAGTATAAAAGTTGTAGCAGTTCACACACAACACTGTTCATCTGTTGGACTGAAGCATCCAGCAGGTGCAGGGATGACGAACCACCGCACAGATCCAGGATCAGTTCCTGGCAGCAGTGTCTTGGCCTCATCAAACCTATTGTTATTGGTAGATAGGAAACTGTGAGGTCCTGACTGCTGTAAAACTCCCTCATGATTACACCGTTATTTAAAGGATAAAAAAGCACAATGTGCGCTGTAATGTACTTGTAGGAAATGTTACTTAAACTGCAGCCTTTTGTCTCACAAAAGGCGTAAAAAGAAAGCAGCACATTGGCTCTGTCATGCCCGATGACCGATGCGATTTAATATTATTTACAGTAGCTGCTTTTTTTTAATGACTGCGTGACACATGGCTGAACTTTGTAGAGGTCTAAAATATGAACTGTGTTTACTGAGGGGTTTCCGGACCATTAGAAATAATTACACTGGTCATTACAGACTGAGAGCTGCTGTAATTTCAGAATTAAACTCTGATTTACTTGACTGGATTTAGACCAACAGCAATCAAACAATGGATTACTGCCACATACCAACAGTCATAAACTTGAATAATACTTATTTTTCTCTAGGATAATAACACTAACTATGAATTGCCCTGAATAGAGACAATGATACACTTGTTTGATCATGAAAATTAACTTTAGTGTAATCCAATAATTCATATTTCCAGATACAATACATACATTTTTTTTTTTTTTTTTTTTAGCAAAGTCACAATTCCTATTTTACTGGCAAATTATTCACCTTATCCCCCAACTGTTCACTGAATATCCACGTTTAATTTTCACAGTTCCTTTGCTCACTGGAGAAATGACGTTAACAGTGACATTAATCATTAGGATCAGTGGCTGTGAAATATTATGGTCTAATTGACTAAAGAGTCTTGCACTATGGAGCAGGATTTGGTGACTTCAGGTTTAACTTTGGATTTTCAGAGTTGGGAAATAGAGTTTAGTCAGTTTTCATATCTACTACCAGGTTTAACCCTCATCTTTTTTGTGTGAACGACAATTAACTTCTTTTTTTCACCCACAAATATAAGTCTCTGCTGATTAAAACAATAAAGACTAATAGAAATATTCATAGAACAGTAGAACTGCTTCATGTGTCCATGTTTTAATGAAGAGGCTTCTACTAAAGTAAATACATAGTGGCTATTATAGCTTAATTTTAATTGAACACTGATTCTTTGATTCCTGGCATTATAGGTGACTTTACTTCGATTCTATTAGAGCAACATGAGAAGACTCTGTGACGATAATTGGAAACAAAAACTAAATCTTTTGAAGTTTTTCTTTTATTAAAAAAGATTCACACTGTTGAATATTTCCTGTGACAATAAATGAACATTTCAGTCAGACTGATCTCAGCTTTGGGAGCAGAAACAGTCTGGCATTCACTCTTTAATTTATGAACGTCAGATATTCATTATAGTTTGTTCATCATAAGAGAAAAAAGAAGAAACTCACTTAGCAAAGACACTTCATGTTATTTACCGTACTTGTTCACAGTACACTCTTAACTGACTTCACTTACTGGAAATTATTTCTAGTTGTAATTATTTCTGTTTCGATTACAAGACTCCTTGTTGATGTTGATGTTGTTGTAACTAAATTCACCTGCTGGTGTGTTATGTGGTTCTTAGGTGTAATGAAGTCAAATGATGTAAAGTTATTCTAAATGTGTGTTGAACCTGCTTCTCTACTCTAAAGGCTCCAGATAAAATGATGCAACATCATCCGTGTTTTGTTTTCTTTCTAATTTATTCCCATGGGATTCTTATTTGTCACCACTCACTCTCAACTTCATTACACAATCTATTCATTTACTCCACACAGATCCTGTACTTTACAAAGAACAGCAGGCAGCAGTAAGTAGTAGCTCTCATTGTCAGTGACAAACATCTTACAAAAGCAAACACGCCAAAATAAATCTCCTCTACCTCACATTAACACACACAGCACTAATAATAAGCAACAGCCCATTGGAAACATTTTCAAGTCTTTTATGTGACAAATAGATTGTGGAGTGTAAGTATGGTTAATAACAGTGTCTTGCACAGTCAGTGAAAAGGTCTCAACTGCTGAAAATGAAGTGGAAACATTTATTTTGGGAAGGAACTGGATGATTATATGTCCACTTGGTTTCAGCGTTTTGAAAAGTGTGTGTAAATCTGACTTTCCGCCTCACACTGCATTAGTGCCGATACAATGCAGTGCACTTAAAAAAAAATAAAGACGATAGTTCTCCAGTATCTCATTGTGCTGGCTGAAAAGACTAATATCATCTGTAGAGCAAAGAGCAAGGATAGGTGTAGATGTGAATTGAATTTCATTTAAGTTGAACTTGGAATGTGGGATACGTAACATTTTGTACTAAACAAGGTAAAGTAGTGCACAATAATGCATCAATATCAGAGTTAAAAAAAAAAAAAAAAAAAAAGAAAAGAAAAGAAAAGAAATTAATAAAAGAAATAATGGAACAATGTGAAAGAACATAACTAAATCAAGAAAACAGCCCGGACACCAGTGGGATTGGTGTTTCCAAAAAAGCCTACATTCTGAGAAAAACAATACTAGAAAATATCAAGGGAAGAAAAACAGACATTAAAAGTAATGAAGAAATACAGTGAGGGTGGCAGCAGCAAAGAAATGAAAAAGAATCAGTGAGAAGGAAAAGGAGGAAGAGGAGGAGAGCTGAGAGTGATGGGCAGATGGTGACAGAGGGGATGGACTTTTCCCTCTTCCTAACTCAGGCATTTTTCTGTGTTGGATTCTTCCCTCTACATTACACACTGGGGGCTGGCAACAGGTGGTCTTATCATTACTGTAAGTCTCATAACCCTCACTCAAACAGACTGTGTCTGTGAATGTGTGTGTGCATCTAATAACTGCTCATTACAGTGGTAAATCAGATAACAATCCCCAAACCGCTGTAGGCTGCTCGCTACGCCTCCGTTGGACTGCTGTAATTGTATTGATTTCAATATGGACCAATTACTGAGGGAACAAGGCAAAACCAGATTGAGTCTCTGAGGATTCAGTATCTCTGTATGAGTAGGTGTATCGGGTCAAGACAGGGCTATTTGTGTAGTGCTTTTTACAGTTTTGCCCCTGAGTGATTCACCAAAAAAAAAAAAAAGAAAAAAAAAAAAAAGAAAAAGAAAAAATAGAGAGAGAAAAAACAAGATCCACAAATTACAACAGCGACAATAAAAAAACAAAGTCTGAACAAGTGCATCATAAACTCTGAGAAATGGGGCCAAAGCCTGAACAAGCATATATGTGTGAGCGTCTGTGTGCCTCCCACACACTCACAGTGGATATTTGTGCTGATAGAAGTGAAATATTGGAGCCAATAGCAGTTTATTCACATTTTTACTGTTGGGAGATTTTTAGCACCAGAAAACATCAAATGACTTCTAAATAAAGTAACAACCTGGAAAAATGTCAGACAACAACTAAAGTGATTCCAATGTATATGTCATGATATCATAATAACCACATATAATCAGTCTGAGATGAGATCAGCCCTCGTTGATTTTCATGGTGTGGTTGTATATTATGGTGAGTGTTGCTGTAGCATTACTGCATACAATTTTCTAACAGTAGATGAAGTAGAGCAAGTGATCTGATAGTAAAACACCTTACTAGCTGCTTAAAAGTTGCGGCTGTTTTCCTCATCATCTTCAAGTCTCTATCCTCATCAAAGTCAATTTCTTTTTTCTTCCATGAAATCAACATTATCCATTGATGTATTCTGTTTTTAACTTTTTGTTTTCTTTGCTCAAAACAAAGTGCTTAAAAAAATACTTTGCGAAAAACGAAAGAAAGAAAGCAATTTGTTAAAAAAATACATAAAATACTTACAGGTCAAACCAAAAGCAAGGATATTTTCTG
Organism: Polydactylus sextarius; assembly: GCA_016801845.1. Taxonomy (NCBI): domain Eukaryota; kingdom Metazoa; phylum Chordata; class Actinopteri; family Polynemidae; genus Polydactylus; species Polydactylus sextarius. The sequence goes on from CM028915.1 coordinate 2,732,070, forward strand.
CTTTGGAAATGATTATGTTGACATGCTGGAGGTATAGAGCTCTTAGGCAACAGCAGTAATTAATACATTTTATTATATTTTTGACCCTTCAAGGAGGAGACTTAATACATTTTGAGAAGGTATTAAATTGCTTGACAGTTTGTACATTATTAGCTTCTACAAGGTCTAAAGATTTAATAAAAGAAATATAGGCCAGAGCTATAAAAGCCCAAACAACTAGTATGACTCAGCTGACTTTATTATGGTTCTATTAGATTCTTTGATTATCTGCCAGAATTAGTTTTTTTTGTGTGTGTGTGTGTGTTTGAATGTCCTTGACTCAAAAATTGGTCGAAAAATAAATGAATAAATAAATAAATAAATAAAATAAAATACAAAACTGAGAGAATAAAATAAGGTCAGTCTGTAAAGTTAATAAGCAATGATGAATTGTGGAACAGACAGCGATTATCTTTGTGTTTCCTATCCTTTCCTGCTTATCTAAGCTAAACCTTTGTAATATTCAAAACTTTTATAAAATAATTATATCACAATTCATATCAGAATTAAATTTGGCATATTTAAATTAGGTATTTGAAATGAGTGTTTATCTCTGGAGCGCTCGCTAACCAGGCTGTGTGGAGGAGACAATGTGGTTTTTGTTCCTGAGCTGTCCATCATGTCGCGCAGTGATATGAAATCTTATGAGTGTTAATTTCTTGCATTTCAACAAAAGCCTTTCTCGATGCGTGGGTGCCGGCAGCGACAGTCAGGCAGCAATTTGTGGATGTAATTGTTTTATTTGAATTCTCTCTTCCGTCCTTGTACATATAAATATAAAACCTTTGAAATGCGTGTGTGTGCATGTGTGTGTGTCTGTTACCTGTGGCCGTAGCTGACTGCTGATATCGTTGGGGTCCAGGGCGAACAACGCCTCTCGCGCTCCAACATATAAAACCCTCTCACGGTCAGAGAGAGTCAGCATGCTGTAGTTGAACACTCCCGGAACGCTGAACCTTGCCATGCTGTCCAGCACATCTATAAAGACACACAGATGCATCATTAAATTATTGATAACACATAGTAGCAAATATATCTCACCTGTCCTTTCAGCTAACCTATCGAAAGACGACCTGAGAGGAAAATTTTAAACTTTACTCACTGAAATTTGCCAGTGTCTGAGCTTATTCACACCGCTATGCCTCCAATAGTTCAATGTCATTCATCCTGCTTGTACATGCTACATCTCTCCCACGTTTCTTCGTTTGCCTGTTGTATTGCAGGACTATCAGATGCTATCCTACACAGTCGTAAAGTGCTGAGAACTCTCCAACATTTGAATCATGTAGCCTCCTCACGATGTTCAACCACATCGATTTGCCTTTTTGCAAAGTTTTATCTAATTTCTACTTCCATTTCATCCCTAAAGCTGTGGGGTTCCTCGAGGTTCTATCCTTGGTCCCATGCTGTTCATCTTGCCAGTTTAATATTATATGTGGATATTTCTATGTGACTGTCAATGTCTATAAAGACTGGATGCTACAAAACTTTTTACAGCTACATTTAAACTAAGCAAATGTTGTACTCGTCGGTCCAGAACAAGTCGAAAGAATTTTAGTCCACACCTTGTTTAACATTTAAAAGGCAATGTAACCGTTTCACAGCAGTCTTGGTGTTATATTTAATCAAACTTTTGACTGTCGCATTGAGAAATTGCTTCAGTCTTGTTTGTAGCCAAACTCAGTTGAACATTGCCAAAGAACACTGCAGAACAAATTATTCATGTTTCCTCCCAGCCGGACAACTCTAACTCCCTGATTTCTTGCTTTTCTTCTTAAGTGAGTCTACAATTTCATAATGTCACTTGGTTTAAAATGAAGAGTCTCTATTTTGGCCCAATTACAGTGGATTCCTCTATATGTCAGATCTTAATGATCGGACTGGTACCCTTGTGTTTCATCTTATAACACTATTCACTGTACCAAGATTTCTCAGATAGATTGTCTGACAAATTGCTCTTAAATGTCCATTGGTCCAGACTCACAAAAAGTTGGGGCTGTGCTGTTGCTGGTATAGCTCAATTAAATGTCTTACACCCCTACCTGTCCAGTCAACTAAACCTATCTGACACAGTTACACAGGCTTCTCTTATGACTTTTTAAGATGTTGAATTTCCTGTTGGTTTTATTTGTCTTTGTGTTTAATCTGCAGGCAGTATGCAGCTGTGATAAACCAGCAGTACACTATCCCCCCACATGTCTCTAGGTCAAAGTTAGCTGCTAGATAGTGAATGAAGCATTTAACAGTTAAAGAGCCAGATATTTCTGGAGGATGTATCAGGAGTTTATGGGAAAAATACTTAAAGCAGGAGGTGAATGACTCTAGAGGAATGCTACAGTAAAAGAGATCATTTATTAATGTTGTCTTTACAGCTTATTGTACTGCCCTACTGTGGCCAAAACAGTCAATTAGAGCAGGTTTAAATGCAAAACATTTTACTAGCTAAGAGACTATTAGCTCATAGTGTTTTCCAGTTCAACAGATAGTGGAACAACAGCCATTTCATCCCATTTAGGAAGCTACAAGATTCAATAGATTCAGTTTGACCCATTTACACCTCTGTGTAAATGTTGGACGATTAAAGAATTGCAGTACATTTACAATAATTAACAACCGGTACACTCAGAGAAAGAGGACTAGTCCAACATTTAAAGATAAAAACTTCAAATGGACAAAGACAGTGAGAGTAGGAAAATACCACCACAACATAGATGTAAAGTGGTTTTACTAAAAGCTCTCACGGTTATAACTCATCACGTCCTAATGAGTTTGCTGAAACTACCCACAGTATTTATCTCCAGGATCTGGTGTAAATTATTGCTGCAGGACGGAGCACTGTGCTAAGAGCTTCCCAAGCTCTGTATTTACTTTAAAAACCTGAAGTTGAAGCCAGTCTTCAGAGCAAGTCTGATAAGTTCCAGATCTGCACGTCAGAAGTGAGATAAGGTGATCGTCTATTTGGGAAAGCTGTACAAATAAACAACATGCAATGATGCTCTCTTAGACCAGCCCTTGTTTGGATGGCGGGTGCAGTCATCTGTAGTACTATATCCACAGTTAGTTATCAAAATATCAGTATAGTTTAGCAAGATCTAGGGCTGACGAATAGAGATAATGGGCTTAATTGACTAATATTTATATAGAAATGTTCACATTGTAAATGTGCACCCAAGATAGTCCTTCATGACTTGTGGGTACCAGCCAGTTTTGGTTCTAGTGTTTAGTCTTAATCCACAGTGTGTATGTTAGTGAATCATAATCATTCTAAATTGAGAGACGCATGACTGCCAACCGCAATCAGTATACCACAATACCCCAAAAACTTACACAAACACAACTGGACTGGCATTGATGGTCTACCTTCTCTTCTATCTTGCATTAAAAGACTTTATGTATAAGAACACATCAGTAGTGGCTCAGGTAAAACTAAAATTACCACCTCTTCCGTCCAGTCCTGCTGCAGGTGATTAGCAATATCTCATTCAAGAAGCCATGAATGTGTTTTGTGAGATCACAGTGATCTTGATTTTTGACCTTTGACCACCAGAATCTAATTACGTCATCTTTGAATACAAGAGGATGTTTCTGCCAAAATTTAATATATTCCCTTCAGGTGTTTTTGGAAAATTGTATTCACAAGACACAATTACTGGCAAGAGGTACAGAAAATAAAAATGACCTGATAGAAAATTTTACATGAACAAGAGAATAACAGGCCGTAAGAAAAAGAAGGACAAGAGTGAAGAACAAGTCGTTTCACAGCAACTATTTGACAAACATCCATGTGGATATGGAAATAAGTATGAAAATGATGAAATCCAGCAAAGACTTTTACTCACGGGTATTTATTTGATATAAAAAGTGATGTTTACGATCATCCTTTTTCTAGTAACAAACTGATGGAGAAGTTGACGTCACCTTCACAGTTAAAGTTAATGAACACTTTTGGCTTTTGCATTAGTAAATGAAAAGAAAACAGCTTTAAATATGATTGTTTATGAAAGGCTAATGAATGTGGTTCTGATATGCTATACTTTTAGTTGGTATAAGATGTGTTTGCATTTTCTGGGACAACGGCACTATGATCACTTGTGCTTTACGCACTGATCTGAGACGTTTTTACATTTATGTGGATCCTGTTTATGGATAAGTCTCAGAATCAGAAGATTGGTGACTAAATGGTGATACAAAATGTATGCAACCTGCAGAATCACAATCTTTTTGTCCATAAGAGAAATGAATCCTTCACTCTGACAGTGCTTTAATGAGAGTTTGAAAAGTGAGCTTGTTATTGAGCCAGATGCCAGGATGTTTGTTCAATAAAAATTCCATTAACATTGGTAAATTTCAAATTGAGAGAATCAGCTAATCTTGTTTTGGAAAACAACCTAAATTGTGTTTTGCCTCAATAACACAGCTTTTAGACTAAAGATTCCTAACAGGCTTGTAAAGTGAGCACTGCAGCGTTAAAGCGACTTCTATGGAGGAGGAGCAGATGAATCCAGGCACCTATACACAACAATACAAGGGTTTAAAGTCGAAACTAGGGGTGTTATAGCAAATGGAAGATGTGATCCAAGTGACAGCATGGGCAGAATGCAGAGCATATGAATGTGCATAAATGCACATTAATAATGGGTGTAAAATCTGTGGGTGTGATTAGTTGGTCATTATCTGGGGAGCACATCCAGATGCAGATTGCATGTTAATACAAGATCTAAATGAAGGCTTTTACTCAGATGAGACTATCACTCAGACTGTTAACAGAATATTAGCCTCCTTGTAAAACCCACTTATTGATCCTTTGACATCAAATAGCTGAATCGATGTGATTTACCTCAGGACTGTGTAATATGTTTAAAGATTGATCACATTTCTGGGGTTGTTTCTCCTTCATGGAGCTCGTAGACCGACGCAAACAATCTCAAAGAGATTATGAGAGAATCACAAAGTGTTCTCTCCACGGTGCCGTCTGCAGGGTTTGCTGGAAAACCAGAGCTGACTCTCTTTCATCAAATTTTTAAAAAGATGCGCCCGCTGCGTTACTATTCACTCTCACACAAACACACATACGGACACACACACACACACACACACACACACAAATCCCCTGAGTAGCATCCAGACAAACTACTGGCGCAGAGCAGAAAAGAAAGCTAGACAAAGACAGAGGAAAGAGAGAAAGGATGGTGTTTAGTTTTCATTATCCACACTCTTGTTGCTTGTAGTGTCACCTTGTCCCCCCCACCCCCACCTCCCCTCTACTTCTTTCTCTCTGTCTCTCGCTCTTTATTCAGGCTGATAGAACGTGTGCAAAACTCAAGCCGACGACAGCCCGCGCTGTAGATAATGTGATCTCATAAACTGAATAAAAATATTCGTTTTTTTTTTTTTTTTTTTGTTTTCTACAGCATGAATATTTTTCACTCCTTTCACCGCTTATTCTCAACTGAAAATAGCAGCTGAAATCCAGGGAGGGAACGGCACGAACCGGTGTGATTTATGGTGTGACTAAACGCTCATGTGACGCTGTGGCCTAGTTGGGACTAAATAGACGTGTATACATGGAGAAGCCTGTATCAGATGAAAGAAGTGTGTGTGTGTGTTTATCTCTGTGTGTGAAACAAAAGAAAGGATGCTTAGAAAAGTGATGCTTATTGCTAGAAGCCTGACGGTGTAACGGTTTAACCATGAAGATGCCCCTGATGCCACTGAAGTGCAAAGTCATTCAATTTAAAACCACTTCTCTCTATTGGTGATGTGCAATCACAACAGATGCAATGACCACTTTGTACCAAGGGTGGCGCCAAAATCAAACTAGATTTGAGACGATTCCAATTAGTTATGATCACACTTTCCACCTGAGAACAAGATGTTTATTTCTTAGCCCTAAAGACACGTTCTGGGTCTACACATTTCACCACTGGAGACAAACCTGGTTATAAACTTCCAGATGTCAGACTCCTGACTCGAAGCTTTTTTTTTTTAATGAGGATAAAAAACAGATTATATTTAGATATTTATCTATTAAAGTCCCCCCAAAAAACAACAACTTTAAAACAACACTTTAACCTTCTGGGGCAATAAAAAAGGTCGTCATTCTTAGCACCCTCTATCCGTGTGAATGTGCACTCGAGTTGAACTGTGAACACGGAGCAAATCGTGACAGAAAATCTCTGACAAGTTTAAGTCAAGAAAAAAAACCTGAGAGGGGTCATGTTGCAGGAGATACAGAGGGATGGATGGCGAGAGATAGACGAAAAGCAAGTGGGGGGGAATTAGTAACCAAAGGAAGGAAGAGGGATAAGTACTGAAGTCAGCTTATTATCTGACGAGCTTTGGCGTATAAACATTGGAGGGTATGTGCGGATGAGTGAGCGAGATGAGCAGAGAGAGAGAGAGGGAGTAGGAAAGAAAGAGAAGGAGAGAGGGAGAGGCAGCATCCTCGGGGGAGAAGTGAGCACATCTGCTGTGTTCCACAGTCAGGCAAAAAAAAGTCCAGCGCTGACACACTTTTACACACATGCACGTGCATACACACACACACACACACACACACACACACACACACACACACACACACACACACACACACACACACACACACACACACACACACACACACACACACACACAGTTCTCCGGGGTACCTGCTCAGTGACTCTAACGTCTCTCCACCAACAGAGGGAAAGTTTTGCTCCAAGTGACTCGTTTGAAGTGATCAGCGGCTCTGTCATTAAGAGGCGACACGGGCAGACGCACTTACCATCTGCCACCACACTGTGGCAGCCCTGAGGCTACCTTTTGTATGTGCGTGTGTGTGTGTGTGTGTGTGAGAGAGTGAGCGTAAGGCAGTAACCTGCTTGGCGTAGGTTCTGTGGCAGAAAGGAGAGCGTCCACACCTGTGGCTCGTCTGTGTTTGTAAACAGGATCTGTATATTTAAGACGAGCCTGGATTTAAACAGGTTGTGTTACGGCTGAATCGGATACAAGAAACAGAGAATGATCAAAGCAACACGAACATATTAAGATGCATGAGATCTACAGTATGAAAGAAGCCTATTTTACTACTAAACTTGTTCTGGATCCAATGCTCTTTTCCAATATTAATGCGGAAGACAAGATTCAGCCTTTATACTCTTTTGAGAAGAATCAGTCCTGCATTTACATGTGGTGAATACATGTGCGTCTTTGCAGTAGATAATATGAAGATTTTTCTTATGGTCATGTTGAATGAGTGTGTGTGTGTGTGTGTGTGTGTGTGTGCGTGTGTGCGTGTGTGTGTGTGAGATGGCGCTTTGGGATAAATTACAAGGCCTTTGATACTCAGAGACAAGAGTTTGGGCTCAGAACAGAAGATGGAGATTATAAATAAATCAGTGTAAATAAGAAATGGGAGTGCAGAGAGCAGGAGGGGAGCGTAATGAGTCCAACAGTTGATGTGAGAAAAACAAACAAAAAAGGCAATGTGGGCAAAATGAAGAGAAAGCAAGAGTACAATACTCTGAGGGTCTGACCGGGGTCAGTATCACTGGATGCAGAGATGATCAGAGATTACATTTTTTCTGCCCTTTCACTCTTTTCACTCTCTCTGTCTCTCTCTGTTTGTGGCTATACATGGGTGTGTGGTTGTGATACAGAAAGATAATATATCTCTATTTGTGCAGGTGACTAATTTAACAATGCATAGATTTAAATAACAAGACGTCAGGGTCTTATTTGAAGAAAACACGGAGAGAAATGTGGGGTTCTCACCTTTACAGGTCTAATACTGGAATAAATATTTAAAATTTTATTTAAATATTTTTAATTTTTGCATTCTTATTAACATATTAACTAAAAATTTTATAAGTCATATTGTACATGTTTGGTTTTTCAGTTCGAGGGGTCAAGAAATGATAAAAGGGATAACAACTTTTACAAACTCTTATTCTTCCTCTTTTTGCTTGAATTATGTTGTTGCTTCATTTTAATGTTTCATGAGTGAAACTGAGACTTTTTCCACATTGTCTGTCTTGAGCGTTGGTTTGGCAGAGTCACTGTTCAAGTTCTGGATGTCCCACTGTCCTAAAATGCACCACGAAGGAGAAATTTTACCCAGCGTCTTTACATATCTGCAGTCATACAGCAATAATGAAACTTCACACAATGATTGAACGCAGAGAGGAAAATCTTCGTCTTTGTGAGAGGCACAATGTGAATTTGTTCATTTTTTGCGATGAAAGGCAGCACTTCAGCAGCCGCCTCTAATGTATAGAGTGTTACAGATTCTCAGAAATGCAGCAACGGACAGAAAAAAATGTTCGCTTTGATGGATTAGCTATCTCAAGCAAGTTTCATGGCTGTGTGAGTTGATGAACTGAAACCAATAGTTGGCTGAAAGGAAATGAAGCTGTGATGTGATGAAGCTGTCAGAAGTAATGTGAACTGTATACAAATGTGGTTAATGGTCTAAAATATGCAACGGCAGTTGGGAAATTTACTCTAAAAAGCTGCTTGTTTTTGTTGTGACAACTACTCCACTGAAACAACGCCACAGGACCTGTCACTGTCAAAGTCTGTGATCCTAAATCTACATGTATGTGTTGCAGGGAGTTTCAGTGTCATGTCTAAACTTCATCATCTGAACCAAACTGAGCCAAACCGAGCCAGAAGTCCCATGTGGCATGAAGGAGAAGGAGGAGGGGAGCTCTGGTTGCTTCATGGACGGCTGCAAAAGGTCTTGAACGAAGCCTCGCCTCTGTGATCTGCCTCCTTCGGCCTTCCAGTGGAGCTCCAGCCTCCTCCTCCCTGCCTGCTATAAATACACCAAGCCCTCTGCTTATAGCTTCTAACCGCCGAGCCACTCACACACCAAACTATGATTAAGGGCCTATTTCAGGGAAAGCTTTGAAGCAGCGACAAACAGCGAATGAGAGGCAGCAGACAGACAGACAGACAGAGAGGAGGGAGAGACATTGTACAGTGCCCACACAAACATGCAGATGTACCCAAGCCTGCACGCAGAGCTCCACCAGACCTTCATCTGAGCAGGTATCCTCTTTGAAGGAACAGCAACAACAACAACAACAACAACACAAAGACAAACACAATTCCATGTGGACGAGTGAGCTTTGTCTGCTCAACAAATTCTGAGTTCACAGAGGAGTCAGGTGTTAGGACAGAATGAGAGCACGAAGATGGAGACAAGAAAGGAGTGGGATCTACAGACACATCTTTATCAAATGTGGGATGAATTTAGATTAATAAAGATTATATGTTATTGTAAATTAAGACTGAATGATGCCACAGGATTATTCATTTATTCATTCACTCATGACTGAATCCATATGCTATGAAGAATGAAAGTAAGTAGATTGATGAATGTATAATGAAAGCTCATCTTTTAAGCTGAATAATATCTCATCCGTGCGTGGCTTACATGTGTAAGCTCTTATTTGTTGGTTGCATAGCATCTGTTTTTCCTATAAAGCTTCTTGGTTATTGTTTCTGTTCAACAGTCATGGCAATAGAGGGATTGAATTAGAAAAGAGATGAAGAGATGGGAGAGTGGGAGGAGAGGAAGTGGTAAAAGTGGATTAACACAACAAGTGAACAAGTGAGCCCACATGGGGGGTTTCAGTAGGGGAGTTAAGGAGGAAGATAAAAGCGGAAGGCAGGGATGAGACAGCCTCGCTTGGTGGGGGGTCGCTATTGCAATCCACAACAAATCAGGAGCTGGTTGATGCCACAAAGCGAAGGCTCCTTCATTCCAGCGCTGCGGTTCAGCATGTGCGACTGGTGCGGTGATGGGCACCAGCTGGGGGGGTTTGGCCTTTTTGTGCGATGTCGTGTTGGTGATGACACACAAAGAGCGATACAGAGAGGAACCCACAGAGATCAGAGATGCAGAATGGCACTGGTGTTGCTTTGGAATTCCGTTTGCCAGCAATTACAAGTATTCATATGATTCACAAGAAGGGTAATTCTTGTTCAAATGAAAAGCCATTAAGACCATGAAACACTACAGTCACACCCGACATAATAACAATCAAACATCTTCAGACTGTGGATATTCATTCAGTGGCCTGTCAAAAATGACTCTGACACAAAAGAGGCTATTTAGATTCCACACAAGTTGGTGAAGTAGGGCCACAATTATTTTCAAGAATAATTAATCCGTCAATCATTCATTGTTTATCCCTGTGCTCAAATCAGGCTTGTGTACTGATATTACATAATGCCTTTGTCCAAAGCAATTCTCATTCACAATGGTAGCAATTTGTGTTTTTGCATTTAGAATGGAGAAAATCACATTTGAAATGCAGGAATCAAACACTGCTTGTTAAATGGCTCATGCAATTAAACGTCGTTCATCGCGTTATGGTTCATTGTTCCTGTGTGATTAAAAATGCACCGCTTGGACATGACTTCCATGTCAGGAAACACACTTCACAAGTTGAGGTCTTGTGATTTACTTTTCACATTAAATGTCAACACTAGAATTACTGCCACATGATTGTATGCTTCTATCAACCAGTTCAGTGTCATCCACATCCATCCACCCATTATCTGCACTACTTATCATTTGAGGTTCACAGTGAGGGCTGGATCCAGTCCTAGCTGACTGTGGGTGAGGGTGGGGAACACCATGGACAGGTCATCAGTCCATGACTATGCTGAAATACTGAGACAAACAAACATTCCTGCTCGCACTCACACCTACGGGCAATTTAGAATCATGGCCAACATCCAACTAAATGTGAATTACGACCCCGATTTTGACTGATGTTCCTGAGTCACTGCCAGAAAAGACCTTTGCAGAACATTATGATATCACAGTGAAGTGGATGTTTTGTCCTTGTGGCTATAATATGTCATCATGATATCACTGTATCACATAAGTATTTGTGTGAAATTGCATCATAATCAGTTAAGGCTAAAAACATGTATTTTGGCCACCAAAATCAGCTCATCCTTGAGTGAATGTCTGTTCCAAATTTAAAAGGATTCCATTGAAGCATTCATGAGATATCACTTTCACAATAATGGTACAGACAATGTGAAAAGACAATGCTTCTGTGTGTAAATTCATCACGTGTAAAATTGTTGTGGTGTCTTACATTTCACGCAAAAAAAAATTATCTGACCGTGATTCATATTTCTGTGAAATGTTCTAACCCTAATTGGCTATACGTGACTTTTTTTTCTTAAAGGCTAAAATGATGGATAGCAGTGATTTTTAATGCAGCACTGAAACCAGTGCATCACTTTAGCCATGGCACTTCTGCCACAAGAAGGTGCTCGGAGATGAGTTCAGCCTTTGAGCAGCATTTTCATTTTAATCCACATGCCCACTTCCCTGCACATCAGTTCTTGCAAAGTCAGTATGACAACACAGAGCGCTCTGGGTCCTGACATCTGGTCCAGGCTGTTAATCTTCAGTGACCAATCAGCGCAGGGTCAGGGGATGAGTGACACTCAATGCAGATAAAAAACAGTGATGAATATCCTTCCATTCCTCCTTCTCCCCCATCTATCCTCCAAGTCACGCACAACCTCTCTGCCTCTTCCTCTGCCTCGCTCTCAACCACTCATTACTGTAATTGGAGGGTTTGGGGAGATACGGAGAGAGAGAGAAAGAGCCAAAGAGAGAGAGAGAGGGGAGAGAGAGAGAGAGAAAGAGAGAGAGAGAGAGAGGTTTCTGGAGGTCAGAGGCCCAGCCCTTTTCCACTTTCCATCTCCTTCTGCTGTGTGTTTTTTTTTTCTCCCACCGTCTCTTATTCTGTCGTTCTTTTTCTAAATCAAGAGGCATAAATTTGCTTTGGCTTTTCTTTAAAGATGCAGGGCTCATTTGCTGCATAAAAGCTGGGTACATTTTCAAACAAAGTATCAAGTTTCTAAGGCCTCTATTTCTCCTACTCTCTTTACCTCCTTCTTTTCTTCCTCTTTTTCTGCCATTCTTTGTTTAACCACAGCTGTTGTGTTTTGTCATAGTTTTGGCTTACTGGCCTCTGCTGCTGGGCTGGGCTAAAGCCTGTAGGTGTGGTTGTGTGTATGTTTGTGTGTGTAGCCCATGAACCCAATGGGAGAAACCCAAAAAGAGAAAGAGGGTGTTGACAATGGTGTTATCAGCTGAATCACCTTCTGTGGTCAATGGAAACAGGCCAGGTTGAAGGCGTGAGCACAATAAAAAAAAATGTAAAAAAAACATTAGAGATGATCAAATCACTTGTGGCCAATTCGTAAAGAATGAGGAGGAAAATGTGTAGGAGTAAGAGAAAACAGTGAGTGAAAACATTTACTGTGTTTTTCTTCATGTTAACAAGTTTCATGGAAAAGTTTCACTGACAAAATCAAGAAAAAAAAAAGAGTGCATGAGTTTGTTTCATGAATAACATAAAGAAACTGTAATTAATTTTATTGAATCTCTTCACTGATTTTCCATTACTTGGGTTACTTCTGTCACCATCATCCTGTGAATATAAATTGGCCTTTGTTAAACAAACTTTACACAGGCTAGCTTGTATCTACACTTGCTCTTTTTTATCTAAAATTATTTAATATTCTTCTCAATCTCAAAGAGTTTAAACTTTGTAAAACTAAAATTACCACCTCGCTGTTGAAGTTGATGACCGTGCCATCTGTTTTGTGACGTCACTGTGACCTTTGACCTTTTGGCCTTTCTAATCACTTCATCCTTGAGACAAAATGAATGTTTGAAACAGATTTGAAAGGATGTCTGTCATGATGATCCTGTACAAGAATAGAATGGAAGTATTATTAGCATATGGCGCATGGGCAAACAACCTGACATAAAAATGTACGTAAGAGACATACAAAGACGTTGTTGTAAATGCAGACAACAGCATATTGAACATGTGGCTGTTGAAGTTGAAAAGTTCTGAATCACTTTGTTGGATAGTGATTGAGTGAAGGGCTAGCATTGTGCAGCTAACGTTGTAAACATCTGATCAGTTAGTGGTAACAAAACAAATTAAGATTTAGTAGCATACTACTACTAACACACTATAATACTAGCTATACTATTGTAAAGTCAGTAAATATTGAACAATTTACTAAGTGGCTAGTGGTCAAACGAGTCTAATCCTGCTAATGTTGCTAATTCCACATTGAGTGATTTAGGGGGGGATTTCATTCCCAGACAGATAGAGACTTACTCATGACTGTTCCACCTCTGACTCCCACTAATGAGCTTGTAGCATTTTTAGCATGTAGCATTACTTCTGTCATAGAGCTCAATTCTTTACAGTGGCTAACGCGGCTAATTTAGTTTAGTTTGCATTAATCCTCTGTGCTGTAAGTTCTATAAATGTTTATTCATCTTCAACTGAAAAAAGTCCAAGAGCTCCATTGTTTACTCCTCTTTTTTGTAAAGTAGTCCAGCACATTTAGGAAATTGTTAATTTTACATATTTATGACCTGTAGTTAAAGATTTATGTCTCCAGTGGGAATCACTGTTTTTGAGTGCCACACACGAAGAAGGTGAGTTGGAAAGTACTGACATTTGAAAACATGGTGTTGAATTTGCTCATTTCAAGAGTTTTGTCAACAGAAAGAAAAACAGAATAAACGGAATAACATACATTTAAATTTATGTATGAGACGACCTTTTTCACAAGATGATATATGTGAAAATTGTACAATATGAACGCAAATCTGCATAAAAGTGAAAGGAAATCAAGATACATGCACCATGTCAGTGATTAAAATGAGAGAATATGAGAGAAAAATGAAAAGTATGTAAATTTACAACAGTCATTAGCAGCTCTATGTGGGCCATACATAATGTGTAAACATAAAATGTCTCATTAGGAGCCAAAATGACCCCCCCCTCCCCATTCCATAAATGTAACAAGTGGCTGGTGAAGAATAACAGCAGCCTAAAATGTAAAATGTCAACGTGACTTTTAAAAAGTAAGAGAAGAAGTGGGTAGATTGTGAGCAAAATAGAGAGTGGATGTTGGAAAGGATGTGTGTGCATTTTTTTTTTTTTCCCTCTGCAACCTCATTTAAACCTCATATAATTGTTGGGTGGGGGTAGTGGCAGTGGTAGGGAGGGAAAGGGAGGGGTAAATATTATCTCTTTAGCCATCGCCCCACCATAACACACTCGCTCATGCACACGCACACACACAACCACACACACACATAGACACACATGCACCCCACCTATACTGCCCTGGAGCGCCAAATCCCTCAGACTGCCAGCCTAAGCAGTACATACACACACACACACACACACATATAAACAAAAGGGGATTAGATAGACAGACTCACAATGACACACACACGCACAAACTCTGCACAAATAGGTATAAACTCACACGCCCTCTGTGCCCCCACATTTTCTCTCACTCTTGTTTTTTATTGCCTGTCTTCTTGTCTCTGTCTCGGGACTCACACTGAATGCAAACAATTGTTCACACCCCTGAACACACACGTTAATACGGATGCTGTGTGCGTGTATTTGTGCAGAAAGATGCTTCCATGCAAAATGAAATGCAGGCCCTCAGAGAAGGAGTGAGTGTATGTGTGTGTGTTTTCCTCTCTGTCGTTCATTTGAGGCTACTTTCTGTCCTTTTAAGGCAGTTAGTGACTGCTCTCTCTCTCCTAGTCTCTCTTTCTCTCTTGCTTTCTTCCCCTCTATCTGCTTTCATTTGACTTCACCCCCTTCCAATCCATCCGCCCCCCAGCCCCCTCGTCTGTCTTTCTGCAGCTTTGTTTTTCCATTTCGTCTCCTTCCTATCTCCTCCTCAGCACTGTAGCGAGAATCCATCCATATAAGTCATTTAACCCAGTATTGAGCCTGAAAATTTCATTTTTCTTTAACCAAGTGGAGAAATCTGTCAAACGGGTAAGATAATCTCACATGTTTCCAATGCAAATCAATTTGCGTCAAGAAACATTCTGCACTCAAGTGCTGCACTCAAATGAAGTATGATACAAGTGACGTGATCTGCCATCTCCTGTGTTTAGTGACGAAGCTTTTATTTCTGACACATCTGTGAACAGAACAATGAGGGGAGTTATCATGTCTCCAAAGACAAATTTATTCAGTTTTCAAAAAGTTTTTTTTTTTTTTTTTGTGTTCTTTCCAAATAAGATGTGTGCGCAGCTGTCCCTGTTTGCCCTGTCTGGTGTGTCTTTACCACAACTGAGTGTTGGCTACAGTGCAGCAAAGAGAGAGAGAGAGAGAGAGAGAGAGAGGGACAGCTTTATGCCAACGGTTGCTCTGCGTCGTCACACTGGAACATTTCACCAGAAACTATTGATGCCCTGTCGATTGTTTTTTCCCCCCATTCTCTGTCCTGACATCTCACCACAACACCAGAGATGCCTGTAGCATGGAGGGATGAGAGGATGAGGGGGGGCCAAGGCTGCATGGAAAAACAGTGAAAGGGGAAGAGTGGGGGGAGGATAGGCGATAGCAGTAGGAGAAAGCAGCTTTTGAAAATATCCCCACACATCACCACCACCACACGCCATTCTCCTTGAGAGCGGCTGAAATCGGAGCTCTTTGTGAGGACGACATGAGAGCATTTCAGGTTCATACGATGAACCGCAGCATACAAAGCAAAAAAAGGGGAGGGGAAGGATAAAAGGCAAAAAGAAAGAGGAGGACGAGCACGGAAAGGAGAGATAGCTATGGGATGAAAGGTGGGATAGTTGGTACAGAGGTGAGAAAAATATACCTTTTTTTCTCCCATATTTTTTCATTCTCTTTAAAGTATTTCCATAATCCCCAAGAGAGAGAATTCAACACTTCTCTTTTCAGGGATTAAAAAAAAAGACTATTTCTCAGCTCGCAACAATTGGCATTGTTCCGTAAAGAAAGCCGTGCCTGGTTGCAGAGGAGGGCCGAGATAAAGAGTGCAAATACAGTTGAGCACCAGGATTAGACTGATGCATTGTTTTACTGAGGGGAGATGTGGGTCTCTTCACAAAAAAACAGAAATGATGGATGAAATGGAATACATTGGTGCAATTATCAGTTCTGTATCACAAGAAGAGATCACTTCAGCGATAAGATGGAAGATTCTACCTCATAAGATCTGGTCTTACCAGCACTTAAAACAAACAATTTATTAGCAAAATCAAAACTTTCCAATGGACTTGCAACAATCAGTCGACACACCTGCAGGGGCTGTCACCAAACTTTGGTGAACTTTGAAACACAAATTCATGACATAACATCCATCCATAACAACCTGTCTTGATAGTACTGACCTTTGAGGTGATTGACAACTGGGGAGTTAGTATAAATATGTCTTTTGAAAGAACTGTATGACCTGTTTGTGGATGGTTTGCAAAGCTGTGCTGTAGCACAGTTTCCAACACTATGACATGTTAACAGCAAGCTCGGTGGCTTGCTCATCAACCCACACTGTGAGTCACCACCACTTTAGGCTTCTGAGAAAGTTTTTTAATAATTCAGCTATCCAAATATATATCTTACTAGACTTACTGTCTTGTGGATTTATGATCCCACCAACCAGTCCAGCCCAGTTGTAGATAATTAATGCATAAAGTTACAAGTTATGGAAAAAACATCCTTGAGTTCTCGTAAACATTAATGCCAATGTAAAAAAAAAAAAAAAAAAAAAGGTGTGTTTAGCAGATGGATGGACAACCCAAAAACATAATTTCATGTCTATCCCCAGGGAGAAGAATTAATATATTTTTTGACTAATTCTGATGGTTAATGCTTACATAAATGTTTAAAATCAAATGTAAATTGGACAAATAGCTAGCTCAGACAATAGCTTTGTTTAAACCAAACTTAAATGGCAGCTAGTATTTAATTAGCAGAGTGATATCACAGGTGGATTACAGGAAATTAAAAGAGATTTGATGTGTTTTTGTGACTTTACGGAACCACTACCACACTGCCAGGTACATTTCCTGCTAAAAGAAGAAGTCTGGCTTTCACTAGATGGTTTCAGCAGCTACTGAAGTTGAACTCTTCTATCAGCTGGTATTACGCTGCTCACTCACCTTGGTATCGGACAGTCTTGCGTGGGATTGGGTTCCAGTTGAGACTCAGTGATTTCTCCCATCCAATCAGAATCACCAGGAGCAAGACCTTTGTCCCGCCCATGGCTCCCATGTCGGCTCCCATTCGTCAGAACAGGTGTTCAGTGGCGGACTGACAGACCAATCAGTTGATCAGAGGGGCTGGAGGGAGAGCAGGCAGGCGCCTGGCAGCCTGCCACACAGAAAGAAAAAAGCAACACATCAGCTGGAAGAAGCAATTCACTTCCTTTATTGACTTGTTGTTTATCAAAGACAACTTAGTCACATTAGTATTTACAACGTACATTTTTTCATGCGCAAGAGCCACACACAATGTTTCATAGGTTCAACTTGTGTTGAGAGATAAATTTCTCACGTTGAAAACACGTACAATAAAATTGAACGTGGTCATCAAAATGCAAAATAATGTAAAACAGAAATGACTTGTGCAAATCATTAAAACCAACGAGGACATAGCTGTAATCAGGGTATATGCCTTTGCGTATGAGTGTCTGCCAACACAAACAAACTGAACATTTTAATGACTTCTGGCCTTGGGGGGTTGCACAGGAAAGTTTTCCCCATCCCTCCCTCACTCTGAGCGATAATCCAGCTATCGCCACTCAAAAAGCTGAGAAATAGCTTATCGCTGCACTCTAGTCAAGCCAATTCAGCAGCAGTATATTAAACTCAGGCTGACTTATCAAAGTTAATTGGTGCTGGCAATGCATCAAACACCAATGTGTTGGGAAATGAATGTCAAGGCAAGGACAATCCAATAGCACAGTGTTGTAAATGAATTGGTTTATACCTAATGAACATGTCAAGTGTGCGGCTACAGAGCGACATTACAGTCCAATAACAGCACAGAATGATTGACTTGTTACTGGGCTGCAGGTGAGACTGATGCACGGTGCGCAAGGGGGGATTTCATATTAACACGGTGCTTACACACACACACACACACACACGCACACACACACACACACAATAACACACTCCTACCTTGTGTTTTGTTCACTTATGAGGACAATACTTCACACTATACATTTGATATGGACTCAAAACATCAAATACTAATAGTGTGACAGTGTGAAGTACACTCACATTCAAGATGAAACCTGCCACTTACCATTAAATCAACCATAAAATGCCCTAAAAAATAATCTCTTTTTCATCAGCAGTTTCATTAATGGAGTGTTTCAGCGTGAAAATAACTTTTTTTTTTACTTCTACAGGGGATTCGTTTGGCAGCCACCTGTGCTTACTGATGCCAAGTGGGAGAAAAATGACATGTTCTGCTTCTTTTTCTACAAAACACTACAGCAAGTTGTGTTTATGGAGAAATCTAGGCAGATTTGTTGGGTATTGGTGTATTTTCTTACTTCTCTAGTGACATCTGAACATGCAGATGATGTTATTTGCCCATGTTTGTAAGATTTGTGTCTATGGGATTTCTGCTATCAACTGTGGAGGTGGATGTTATTTCATTTGTATTGCTCACAGCCTTAAAATTCAACATTTAGAAGCAGATTCTGTTACCAAAGACCTCATTATACATCAAACACTCAAAATTTAGACCAAATGGTAAATTAATTTTTTAACTTGTGCAAATAATTGCTTCTGCTGACATCAGCAAGAATCAGGAAGAGAAGGCTGAGCTTTTCATCTTTGTCTGTGGACAGTGATCAACTCCTGAATGTGGGCTTGGAGAAAAATTAGAGGAGTAAGACTACAGGTAAGACAGTACGGATCAGTTGATTGGCACAGCCAATATTCCAGAAGGAGCACTGCTATTGGCTATTAAGGATGAATACTACAAAACAGTGCAACAGACTTTGTCACAAGAGTAACGCAAGACATAAGTTTATGTCTGACCACACCCTAAAGCTTGACAAATGATCCTGCAATCATATCAGGCTGCACTAAAGACTTCATTGGGATTTAAAGTACAAATTCAAATTACCATTTCTGATAGTCTCTTATCAAAAGCATTCATGGTTTCCATTGGCTCAAAGGCATGTTAAGAAGCTGTCTGTAGATTTAAGGAATAGCTCGAGACAGAAGTTCAAACCCTGTCTGACTTTCACATCTCTGGGACAATCACCGCGTTAAGTGAGTACCATTGAGGGATTGTCTTTTTTCCAAAAAGACAGAAGCACCACTGGCTGATTATGGCACTGAAAAGGGAATTTCATACACTGTTACATAATCTGATAAGTACTTTGTTTGAAGCGAACGAGTCTTAAGGATAACTGACAAGTAATTCCTTTGACAGCTCCTTATGGTGTGGTCTGTGGATCACTGTGTGAAGAGGACACTGTTGGAATCAAATGACAGTTTTAAATGCTGTGGGCAAACACAAACAACATTACAATTCACTTTTATTGTATTCAAATGGCTGCAGAAATCTAAGAGATGGATATCTGAAAAACTCAGCATATGAAACCAAATCTATCTGCGGGGCTTTGCACACTGGAGGTAACACTGGATGTTAATTTCAATTTAAACCTCAGCTTGGAATGATGGATCTTGCTTAGTGTTCATATTCTTAAGAGGACCAAATACCATGAGAATTGATATGCGCACACATCTGTGAGCTCCCGTTGTCGCTGCTGGGGCTCAGAGAACGAAATGACACCTTTGATGATGTGAACTCATTGGGGACGGGAACCCATTGACTTTTACACAGGCACAAAATGTCAACCTGTATTTACTTTAATCCAGCAAAAGAAAGAAAACAGCTCAGTATATTCACATTTTACACCTCCTCCTCTCACTCCCTCTCTATCTGTTCCCACATGTGAATATTAAGTTCCAGCACTGGCAAACAGACATTTGGTGGATTGGCAGGAGAGGTAATTGAGATTTGGAGATATGTGTTTGTGCATGTGTGTGTGTTTGCGTCCAACCAATGTGGCTTTTATTGATTACATTTTGAGAGGAAAATAAGGAGAAACACCCCCCTCCATGCGCAACCTCAACCCTCCAGTCCTCAGATCAGATCATGGCAGCGTGCTGTTAAAAAAGCGTGCTTAAATGCTGGGTTTGGGTGAAAGCTCTCCGAGCCTCACCATGCCGACTACCAGCTTTATTGGATCGATGTTGGAGGCCTCGACGACCAACGCTTGAGTGAGCCGGGAAGAGATTGAGATGGAGGGAGGGAGTAAGAGATGATGGGCTGAAGGGATGAGAAAAACAGAGGGAGAGCTATGGAAAAAAAGGAAAAAAACACTTGCTAGTTTTCATTTTTTCTTCCCCCAACAGCCACTCTTCCATCTCTGTGCTGAGAGGTAACGAGGTGAAGTGGGCATCCTGAAGGCTGGATTAAGTGAAGAGGCAGTGTGTAAACACTGCAGGGGAAGATGAGGAGGAAGAAGATGGCAGAGAAGATGGAGATTCAAGGTTTTTGTCTGTTTAAAGAACAGCTAAAAAAATCCTAAATCTATACCTTCTCTAATGACCACTTCTTCTTTTATTGTATTTCTGCCCGTGTTTCTACATTTTTCATTTATTTTATCTTCCTCTTTCTTCATGCCTGGCAATGCAACAACAGAACAGTTTATCATAAAGAATATTGCTACAGCAAAATACTAAATGTTCATTTGCAAATCCAGGAAATAAAATCACAGTAAAACATCATCAATAAAGGGGGGAGGTTTCCACACTGCTTCCTTTTACACTCAGTGTATGAAGACTCTACAACACACTTTCCCCATAAGAGGTAAAAGCAGATTTATTGACCACATGTGGCCATGTGGTCAACAGAGACAGTTGAAGGCAGATGCTTTTGCACAACTTACAGCTTGATTTTCGCCAGATTTAGAAAAACAATGACTGAAGCCACTGAAACATGGTGGGGCATCCAGACATATTTCTACTTAACTAAAAACTAAAAAAACAGCATTTGTTAATAAATATGTATGAACTAAAACATCTAATTGTTCGGAACTGTATCGGTCCCAGTCCTTGGAAAATAAAATAAATAACCTCATTAAGAATCTTACAATAGTCAGGCCAATAGTTGTGTAGCAACAGACACAAATAAAACATGACACAAAAGTTTCAAGGAGAATTTCTTCTACATCTTGGAAACATCACATGTTGAAAAAGCCATAACTCATTTATTTTTATTTTTTGTAAAAAATAAATGATATTCAAATAATAAAACTAATAAAACTACTAACTATTCAACTGAGATGTTTCCATGGTGACATTTACTTCCTCTTAACAACTAAGTTGTTAAGAGGAAGTACGCACTTACCTCCCATGCTTCACAATAGAAGAAACAATAATATGATAAAAAAATACTTAAGTAAAGGTCATAATTGCGCTTAAGATAAGTGCATAACTATTGTATGGAAGTAAAATACTCATTATTCTGACCAATGTTGTTTATTTTCAATTTTTATGTGAAAAACCTCTGAAAAATGTGAATGCAGATGTAGGGAATAAATCTAGCAACAGATGAAAACATTTGAGGAAGGTTACTGCAACCTTCCTCAAATTAATACATGAAACAGGCACAAACATCATATTTCCATAATATTGCCACATTTTTTTTACTGTTTGAGGATGGACATATCTAAGTGCATCTTCACGATGATGGTTTTGATTACTTTGATACTTTTAAAATTTGGTGAACATTATCATCATATCCAAATGGAGAGCTAGCTCCTTACAGCTAACATTGAAGTTGTGCATGTAAATGTATAATATTGACCTAGTTGAAGCATAAGGATCCAAAATGATGCACCTAAGTGAACTGAGTGGGTAAATGTACTGAAACGCTTGCACGGTTACTAGGGTTCAGTCAGCAGTAAATACACCACCAGCACCAGCTCTGAGATCATCTACAGTAGCTGCACAAACAACAAAACCAGCAAAAACACATTCTTCAATCCAGTCAGTTTGATTTATTTAGCTGCTTTAATAGCATATAGTGGAGGGATTCCATGTAAAGCCAATATAGAAAATTGAGCCATTCACCACAGAACAATAACAATCAACTAAAAACCGATTAGCTAGCTGCGGTGTTGTTTTCCACTTGGTGTTGTTGACTACTTCTCTTAACTTGACACCACTATGCTGCCAAAGTGTACACAAAATACCCAAGCTACATCTGCATGGAGCTTTATGAACGCTAGGGGAGACGGCTGAAGCCAGTCTATGATGTAATTTTCTTTTGTTTTGTTTTTTCTTTCTTTCATACAGACTCTTATGATCCCTCCCTGTGTTGTAAGAATCAAATTTTGGCATCGCTTCTCCCCTGACGACCAAATTAACTCAGTGGCTCCGTCTCTCACCGTGGCCTCTTTAAGGTCCTGCGGTGTCACATAACTCTGCAGGCGGTATCAAATCATCTTTTAGCTGCTGGTGTTGTTGTTGAGCCTGGTTTAGCTAATGAGCTGAGACACGGCAGCCTAATAATATCAGTCAGCACTCCACAATGGAGAGCTCATTAGAACATACAGAGAAATAGGCCACATGTTCTGATTAGGTTGCTGAGCAGTGTGTGTTTTGGCTGTGCCTGTCGATTTGTGTTATTTCATATGCACTTGTGTCTTTTTAGCTTGCGTGTGTTCAGTGAGTGTGTGTTTCTTGTCAGGGTGTATTTGGAGGTAAGATGAGTCCCTGTAGGGAAAAGCAAAGCAGGGTAGTTTCTGCGAGGAGAGTGGATGTCGGGGAAAAAAAGGGGATGAAGAACGTTTTCAACCCCCATCTGTCTGTCCTCTTTTCTTCACTGCTGCATCTCTGTTTTCCACTGTCATCTTCCTGCCCTTTATTTTCCCCACCTCTCCTTTCCTGGCAGCCTTTCCTTTCCCATCTTTCCACACACTCACTCTCTCTCTCTCCCACTCACACACAAACACACACACTGACCTCTGCATCTCTCCCAGCTGATTGCTAGTCCTTGCAGGCACTGCTTGGCTTTTAACCTCGACCTCTGACCTTTTTGTCGATTAAAGAGTGCTCGGGTGAATCACCCACCATCCTCCACCCCGACTATCACACTGGGACACACGCAATGTCCATTAACCCGTAAGTTCCTTCATACACACACACATGTATGGACGGATGGACGACAGGACAGCCCCCACCCCTCGCCTCTCTACAAAACAAACACAGCAGCTACCGTCAGCTCTCTTCCTTCCTTCCTGCCCACAACCCTGTAGCCTCCCCTCCCCTTCCCCTCCACCTTTTATTGCTCCGGCAGCATTTAAAAAAACACACACAAACACACAAAAGTGCAAACTCTCACACACAAAAGCTGTTTCACCTAAACTGAACAAGCTGGATCAAACGATTTCACACCTCGTGGACGGAGGGATGAGAGCAGCTCCAGGGGTTTTTATACCGTCTTCGCCTCCCTTTGAAATCACCATAGTGAGTAGCTGAAGCAGCTCTGGTGTATTAATGGATGCATATGTTGAGGTCTTTGAAATTGCTGTTCGCAGATTTTCAACATTTGATCATTGAAGAAATTCAAAAGGACATGTTTCTTGATAGGATAATAGTCTCGTCAGTGTAGAAAAGGCTCTCAGAGGGCATAGACATCACCATGGGACACTGAAAACAAGAAAACTGAGGCTTCATGACATGATCTGGATGTAATATACTAGTAGTAACTGATAGACGTTACAAAATTATGCATGAGGTTAAAAGACATCCATGTATTTGGTTGCTAAGTTTTACATTTATCCCCGCCTGTGCCAGTGTCATCCTGTTGGTCCAACCACCACTGTGGTCCAGAAATGCTGTCCAGACTTTAAAAATCGCAAGAGGATAATTCCTTATTTCTGTTTCCATCTAGTGCCATAATCATTTCATTGATATCTGACAAAATACCTACAAGCTAGTTAGCTCAACACGCATCTGTACCTGAGCATGCTACAACCTCACTGAGCATCTAGCATGAAGGTATCATTAGAACCAATGGGACAGATTTTAATGGAAACAGGTTCAAATGAGCTCATTATATAGATTTTAACTTCAAAAACATCTGCTAGGGCTTAAACTTTGTTATTATTTGGAGAAAAAAAGACAGTTTGATTAATAGCAAATGTACTTGCAACTAAAGCTCCTAAAGACAAATTGTTCTTTTTCCAAGACTGATTGCCAAGTGATAATTTGTGACCCAAGTTCACCTAGTCTCATTTTCACGATTCAAATGTATTCCTAGGGGTCCAATCTGTTATTAGAGAGTCTCTCAGAGGTTTGGCGTAGATATATCATGTGATATTTTAGATTAATTTTTACAGCTGTAATGTTTTGATCATCAGCCTTAAAAACACAAAGGATCCTGAAAAGCAGTGTTTCTGATTTGAGTTGATCTGAGCCCATGTGTTGTAAAGTGGCTGTGTTGTGCTGGCTTTTAACTAAAAGACTGGGCTGTATATGTAAAACTATACAATGACTGTAGTGGTGGTGATGGTTCAAAATTTCAAGGTTCCAGGTTCAAGTCCAGAGCAAAATGGATGAAAAACTATCATGTTACAGCACTCCCTGCAAAATTTATGACTTCTGAGACACGAAGTGAAGGAAGTAAACATGGACTTCAATTTTTTTTTTCCTTCTCATTTATTGATATGGTGCAGAGCTGTGTATGTAACAGTGCTGAAAAAAACACAACAACACAGCTCTGCATATCACTGTAAATCACTTCACATATCACATATCACTTTTTCCTTTGCACTGACAAGAAATATGAAGGCAACAGAGCTGAATCACTGCTTTAATTCAGAGTGTGGAGCTAATGGAGCAGACATGGTCACTCCATTGACAGTGAGACATGCACACCCACCCCCCTCTCACACCAAACACACACTCAGCATCTCACAGTCCTGACACAAAGACAGCAGGTGAAATGTGTGTTTGTGTATGATAGTCTGCATTTGCAAGTCTCACTGAGTCTGCAGTAATAGTATTAACTGGTATATCTGTGGATCCAGATGTTACAAACAGGTGTGCTGAGTGGGCTGACCACATCACATTAAAGAGCTGCATGAGTGTGTGTGTGTGTGTGAGGATGATGTGCTGGCAGATTGTGCAGTGTGTCTGTTTTGAGCTGGCACAGATGAAAAGACCGATAATCAAAGAGCGGTTTGATCAGCTGCATGCACTGAGTGCATTGAGTGTGGAAGATGAATGCAAAGGCTTGTGTGATCGTGCTTACTGTACTGTGATGTCCTTCTGAAGCATCAAACTCTCTTTTAAAATCCTCTAAAATGCGTTGGAAATCCTCCTTTAAAGCTGCAATCATTAATATGTGAGTGAGTCCTCTTGCACCTGAGCGCATGATTTCCTGTATTTGCATACAATTAATGATTTGCTAACCAGTGATGGGGCATCAAGCAATTCTAATGCATCAAGTTAATGTCATTGACTTTCCATTCACACGGTGATTGGAATTCACTTCTCATCCTAATTACCTCAAACTGAAGCAGAACTGAGCACAGCATTTGACTTTAAACAACCTATTTTAAATTGATGGAAACGTCAAAAGAAAAAAAAAAAAACTCCTATGAGAGAATCAATGTAACATCTTAGCCTTCCTCACTGCTTCCTCCCCCAGCACCCTAATCTTTCATGTCTCTCCTCTGGGAGATAGTGCAGGCCTTCAAATCTCCATCTCCTTTCCTTTCATCCCCACTGTAACACTTGCCTAGACACCCCCTCCCCACCCCTGAAGCTCCCCCTACCCCCACTCCCCCGCCGTGTTGTCCATGTCATGGTCTGTTGGTCAGGCGTGGTCGGCTTATAATTCTTTGATCAGTGCTCTGATCTCTTCCATCAGTGGCGGGGGGCTCCAGCTGATTACAGATGAAATGGATCTGATTTGGACCCTGACCGTGAGCCAAACACCTGCTTGGACCTGAGGAAGTGATAGAAGAGGAAGTGCGGGGGCCGAGATGAAAACGGGAGAGACTGACGTCCAGTTAATCAGACGCAGAGACCACCTGTGTTCCTGATGTTTTGTGGTGGACGCACATGCCCGATGGAAGCAGATCATGCTCAGGCATGGGGGTGACACAGATATATCATGACGACGGAGCACAGCTTTTCTGAGAAAAATCCTCAGCAACAACAACAGAGATTGGATTCGAATGTATTGACTCGTATGAATATTTCTAATGCCGCTCTACTGAACTGCTGTTCAAATTGCAAATGGCTCTGTACGAATTGAAAGGCTTCACTTCTAGTAACATGTTCTTGAGTACTCTGCAGTTGTGCACCATTTTAGCATCTTTCAACTATTGGTTTTGATTTGACAGCTTGCAACCGTAATGATTTGGCTCACTGTCTCTGCAGCTAAAATATCCAGCACCAACAAAAAGACCCAACCAAGATAATGACTGGCTACTAAACACCGAGCAGATAGTGACTAAAGATAAAATCAGAGCTAAAAGGAGAATTAATGGTGCACAAACACTTTTCCAAACAAATGCTAATAATATTGCATCTGTTGGTTTGTCAATGGTAAACTCTGTTTGCTGACACAATGTGAGTATTTGAGCAGTGTCTGATTGGAATCACTTTACAGTCGTCATTAACAGCCAAACCCAAAGCAATAACAATATCAAACTCATGAGTTTGAGTTTGTGTGGAGGGTTTTTACTGTTCACAAATGGACTTAATCATCGATTCTCAACCCTGTTCCCCAGACGACCATGGTTTTAATTCCAACTAATTATTACAGCAGCTCATTTCATCAGTGCATCAGTCTCTTTGGGAAAATCAGAAATCAGTCAAATGAGCAGACTTGGTCAGGAGCCACTGGTAAGAATATTGTTCCAGAAATGTTCCACTCGGAAGACATTTTCAATTAAATACTTTAAAACAGGACTCAATAACATGATATAAAATAGCGCCACAATGTTTGTCCTGGAATATACAACTATAAGGAAAAAACACGTAACTCTAATGAAAGAAGGAGAATAACAAAAATAAAATAAGCACAACTATTCATTCGCCATGACAACACAACATGGTGACACTTGCAGCTTTTCTCTGTGCAGTTATATGTCACAGAGATGATCCCACCTACAGATTTATCCTTTAACATGACTGTGGAAACTTGGTTTAGTATTTACATGACATTTAAGAAATGTGAATGCTGCAGAAAACCAACAATAACCAGGTTGCTCATGTGAGATACGACCCAGTCTGTGTCTCCTCTATCTAGGTCTCCCTCTCTTCTTTTTTCTCTGCTCGACCTTGTGCTCTTTAGCACAGTGTCCGTTGTTTTCTGATGAGCCCACATGAACACAGCAAGAAATGTTAAAATCCATGTGCACTCTGCTCCCAATCCTGCCTTGACTTCCCTGCCCCTGTGTGCAGGCCCAGGGGCTGCTGGGAGAGAACTCTGACCTGTCATCAGTCCACGCATATGAGGATGTGTGCACCGATCCATAATGATCACCATGTAGTCACAGGTCGATCAGCCTTGCTCAAGGCAAAGGCCTGGCTTAGGATCAGCAGGGAAACACACTCACACAACACACACACACAAACACACACACAGAAGTATGCTACTGTTTGTACACATTACATGCTGAATATCAATGCTATATAGAGACTGCATACACTCATGTCTATGCATTCACGTACATATATTTTATCACGGGTCATATGTATGCCCACAGATGAAGATGTACATCCTGAATGTAGCAGATGTGAGTTCACATATGTTGCTCATCACACATTTTGCAACCTGTTCCACACATGCACTAATAATCAAACACACTCTTTCTCCCCGCAGCCACATTCAGACAAACATGTCTAACACAAAAAAAGCTGACAAACTTTCTAGATAATGTTTCAGATGAGCTCATTAAAAAGTGTTCACTACTGTATGATTTAGCGGCGTAATCAGCTCTGAATAATAGAAATAGTCGTATTGACGCCTGCAGGCACCCGACGTACTGTCTCGTTTTGGAACAACAACCGCTGGGCGTGTGAATGCAAAACATGATGACACACACACACACACACACACACACACACAACACACCATCTCCCTCTCATTTTAGTTTCTCTCCCTTTCTTTGGCTGCCAGTCCTTGAAACACCCACAGTGTATTCTGGCTTGGGGAAACCGCCTACTGTGCTCCTGTGGGGGCTAATTGTCCAGTAGCTCTTTCCCTCCCACTCTCTCTCTTTCTCTCTCTCTCTCTCTTTATCTCTCTCTCTGTCCTCTCCTCTCTCTGTTCTTTGAGCGTTTCTTTCAAGACGAGTTCAGGAGTTCACACTGAGACCAGAGGCCTGGATCCCAGTGAGGTGCCACAGGGGCAGAAAGGTTACACCTAGCTGGACTCCTATAGAAATAGCCCACACACCTGAACAGCAGGCCATTGGGGAGGGAGACAAGGTTACACTGACAGATAGATGAATAGAATGACAGAGGCAATAGAGGAAAACACAAGGCTGAAGCAAAGGACAGACTGACTGTGGTGTAAATGCTGTGGGTCACAGTGACATTGCAAACTGTGCATTTCATGGTAAAATTTAGTACCGAGTGGCATAAACATGCGATTATACTGTACATTTCTCTGTTTGAACAATTTTATTCATCAGCTTTAAAACAAGTGTCACAGGGGTAAGATGTTTTTTCATATGCAAAACATACATGATTCAGCTTACCATCATTCAGCATGAACAAACCTGAGCACTGGTGAACCACTTTAACTTCTTCGACGTCCTGTGCTAAAATGTGTGTTATTGTTGAAGAAAATGGTTCTTGACCTAAATTGCTTTCTGACCAGCTGTGAATCTTACAAGCACCAAAGATTGTATTTGGCAGCAACAGCAAATATTACATTGAAGCATCATTTCGAAAGAGGGTCTTAATTTCTTTACATTTGATCATCATGTATGGTACTAATCTGCTGGAAACTTGAATGAGATGAGACAAGTCAGATAAGACTGTGAATAACAAAATTCAAGTGATCAATCAGGTTTTTTTGGTTGTAGAAAACAAAATTATTGAAAGATTATTAGCATCATTATCTCAAGCATCTGTTGTAAACATTCATTAAGAAATTACAAGCAGTTTTGAGGTTTAACTTGAACCTATAGTAACAGCTGTGCCCTTCATTTGTATTGTTTATTTACCCATTGTGCCCAGACAGCCCCTGTTTTTAAGACCCCGAAATTTAAAACATTATAGTAAATATAATCCTGTCTAAATATTTACTCACTGATTTTTCCTGGGATGTGAATTACAGGTTGGGAAACAAGATTAGATTATTTACTTTAAACAAAATACAAAACCAAAGTTGTAATTAGCACATTAGCCGCTTAGCTACTTCTGTTGTTTCATTTGTTTTAAAAGTCAGACTCCATTTTAGAGAAAGAAATGTTTAGCATTTTTTATTGTAAATGTTGTTTCTTTGATGTTAATGCTGTTAATAAGATCCCTCATTATGTTGCCTTGTGTTGTTACACTGAACTAAAGTTGGCATCCTACTGCCCTCGTCTGTGATTCTCCAGAATCAGAGGCGTGACGTGTAAAACTGCAGGGTCGTTGTCTCTTTCTTTTACACGGATGCTGCTTCCGTAACTACCTGCAGCGCTGCTTTAAATCGTATCTTTTAAAGAGAAGCCCAACATGGAATAAAGGCCTAACATTTCTGCCTTGAAGCGACGGTGTAAAAGGGCCTAGTGAGAAGATGCGTTGTCTCATTGTCGACACTGAACTCTGTCTGTTCATCTCTGTCAATGCCACTTTCATTCTCTGACATTTTATTCATAAGCTGTCGAAATCCCTGGAAGGCAGGCGAAAGCTGGAGCGGAAAACAGTGACAGACACTTTTCCCTGACTCAACAATTACTAACAATGAAGGTGCCCTTGAGCAAGGCACTTAACCCAGCTAGATTCAATATGTTCAGTGACTGAGAGAAGTCAAAAGACAATGAAAGAGTTGAGCTTCCAGTACTGGGCAGTTCCCAGTGGCTAAAATTAGCATTCTGTGGTTCTACTGGGCAGAACCCAGGAATGAATGTACATCACTCTAAAAAATGCAAAGCAGGACATTTCCAACGAAGCGTGAGCACACTCAGCAGAAGCAAATCCTTTTCCTGGATGAATAAATGCATGGAAAAAAATCTGCCAACGCCAGCTATCGGATCAGTTAGCCAAATCAACGGTCATCAGCTAAAAACACACCTGGCAGACTCACGTTGCAGACAGATATTTGTTGAAAAGAAAGAGAAGAGAAGAGAAAGGTGAGAGGAGTGAGAAGGGAGTGCTCTAAACCAGGGTCTATTAGAGTCTGATTGGGCCCATTAGAAGGGAAAGGTGATACGTGGACCACGGGCAGCAGTCCTCCGGCCCAGCTCTACATTAACCACTGCCTGATCTCTACTTTGTTGAACACACTGGCTGATCGATAGCAATGAGGAGGACGGAGAGAAAGGAGAGAAGGTGGAGAGGAGAGAAGGAGGAGGAAGAAAAAAAGAGGTCCAGGTTTACGGGAAGATAAGCTGGGATCGATACAGAGACAAGGACTGCTGCTGCGTGGAGAGAGAGGACGGAGGAATGCCAGACGCAGGAGGTTCACACTTGTTCACCTCATCAAAGCTGGCGGAGGGGAACCTCTCTGTGTGTGTGTGTGTGTGTGTGTGTGTGTGTGTGTGTGAATTTGTAATGCTAAGTATAAATTACACTTTATTTATGAGGACAACAGGTTAACATGGAAGAAATTTTTGCCCGTTTTCCAAAACAGCTGAGATAAATAAAGGCTCCAACCACTTACAGTTGTAGCTTGTGTTTTATTACATGTATCACACTGTGCAGCTTTATGCATGAACATTGTAATTCTTTCTTTGCGATCGTGTGTGTGTATATGCGTGTTTGTATGGTGGATTGCAAATAAGTGCAGCACATTTATCTTCACATACCTGACACCTGTCGCGCTTCCTTGATGTACTTAACCTCCACCTCCATTTTTCTTTGCGTCGTCCCTCTTTCCTCTCTCCCTCTGTCTATCGCTCTCTCCATCTCTCTCCTCTCTCTGTCATATCCTCCATTCTTCACCTGTTTTTCTCCTTCCTGTCCTCACCTTTACCCCCCCTTCTTTCCCATCCCACCTCCCCCTCCATCTTTTCCCGAGCTTGAGATGGCACCCTGTCAGAGAAAAGCTATTTATGATCGGCAACCAATATACTCGCAGAGATAAACACACACTGTGAAAGACACAGATAGAAAGTGAGAGAGTGAGGGGGGAGGGGGATTCAGAATTATTAGAGAGAAGGAGGGAGGAGCACATTGCGATGAGAGAGAGAGAAACACACACACTTAACACACATAAACACTTGCAGATAAAAATATGAATTGGAGAAAAGAGTGATGATGCCTGCGGCTATTTTTTTCACGCCTTTGTGTTTATGTGTGTGAAAGTTTGTGTGCGCGGCGTGATCATTGTTGTTGTCACGGTATGTGTGTGTTTGTGTGTGTGTGTGTGTTGAAGCGCATCCCTGCGCTGCCCATATATCTCTGTATTCTGTCGGTGAAAGTTGGGATACAAATGACTTATTTTATCGGAGGCAATTTGCTAGAGTCTGCCGGTGCTCGCGACAACTGATTGCAAATGAGAAGGTCTTTCATCACACACTTCAAATCAGAGACCACCTGTGAACTTACACACACACATTCTGACACATATCCAGATAGTCTGTGTCTTACACGCCAAGGGCATAGCTTTGGTTTTCCAGGTGATGGGACAGCAGAGTGTTTAGTTACGGATCACAGCTCTCTATTCTATGAGTGTAGGAGACGCCATCTACTCTGTTCTCTTATCAATTTTTTTTTTCGTGTGTCTTTTTTCTGGCTATATTACCAACCTACCAAGACTCAGCATATCCGCTATTCTGTGGTAAATTCATTTACTACAAATGCAAACTAAAATGAAGTACTTACATGAGAAATGAAATTTTTCAGCCAGCATAAAGTGAAGATGCAAATTAGCCAAAATTTCAATCTGTCACTATTAAGCTGAGCTGACAGAATTAAGAAATCATGGACAAGCTGAAAACCTGGAGAACTTTATAGAGACAGATTAAAAAAGGAGGCGGCTTGGAGACTAGTCAAGGAAACAGTAAGTCTACCAGGTAAGTTGTGAAAATATGTATTCACCACTTAACTTAAGCTTTTGGTTGTGGTTGTGGTAGGAAGGAGTGCTGCTGTAGGACGAGGACGAGTATTCACACATTACAAAATACTGCAAAGTCCACTTTCACAAGTAGTCAATTAAGTAGTAGTCAATATGCCATTAAGAACAGCTGATAGCTGCTTTGGGACATATGCATTTTTGCTTTCTTTTTAATATTCTTATTAACATTTTATGGTTGCATCTGTATATATGTTATGAACCTGGAGGCAGAAGATGGTAACCAAGTACAAAGGGAAGGACGTGTTGTCGTCACCATTTTCGCTGCTCCTGGCAGACTTTGCCACCTGTTTCCCTAGTTTCCTGTCTTTACGCTATGCTAACTTATGCTAACTACTTCCTGACCCCAGCTGCATCTTAAAGTTCCAGTCATGTGGTACTGATTTTTTCATTTAACCATGGCTTGAGGATTACTGCTTGACCACAACAGCTTCCACCAATCAGAGGGCAGCCTGTATGTAGTCTACCTGAGAGGAAACACTGAGGGCATGAAAGGCTATAAAACATCTGGTGCTAGTTTAAAATCTGTTGTTAGAGCACAGTAATAACTAGAAGCAATAGGAGTGAGTGGAAGTAGATTAACATTTTCAGTTTTATCATCTCCTCTCTGATTTTAGATGCCTGGACAGAGAGATTTCAGCGAGATCAAACTGAAGCTATAAAAGTGGAAATTAACAACCCGGTGCTTTGGTCACAAATCACAAGATTAATTTTCAGGGAAGCTAAAACTGAAATTCTGCTTGTGGTCATTTCTCTTCTCTCCTCCTCTTTCCCTCCTTCCTTGTTTTCCACTTTTATGCTTCAGGCAAAAAATATGGGCGCCTCACTTTCACTCACACATACACAATGAGCTATGAACACCTCACACCCATAACCTTCAACATCTCTCTACACAAAATGCTCTCATATCTGAAATCCAATATCTTATCCAAATTCCTTTAGGTCATATATTAGATTTCCCTTCTTTTGGTTTGTCTATTTCCCATCTTTTCAGCCCGTGTATCTCTCTGCTCTTTCTCTTTGTCTAGTGCCAGGATCATTTCTTTCTGTGAGTGCGTGAAAATGTCTCTATTATCCACATCCTGTTTTGACAACGGCCACCTTCCCATCTCCCGCAAGGTTTCCCCCTCCCTCCTCATATGCACTTTCTCATTTCTTTGGATTTTCTACACATTTTCATGCCTCCCCACACCTCTTTCTTTCTGCCTTCACTCCGTCCACCTCTCTGATTTACTTCTGTCGTGCTGTTTGCTTAGGAAGGTTTTAGAGGAGGGAGAAAAGATGCTGCTGTTTTTTCTTCTCCACCCTTTGTTCTGTTTTTACTTTCTTACTTGTTTTTCTTCTCCTCCCTCGTGCGTCGCTGTGCTTTCGTCTTAATCTCGTCTCAGTTTTTTTTTTTTTCTTTTTTTGCTTCTGTCTTCTTTGTGAATGTTGAATAGGCACTCGACTCAGACGAAGGTCACATTGGGCTAAAAGAGAAGAAGAAAACAAGAAGAGGGGGGTAATGAGCGATATTGGTGGGAATTAATGTGTGTGTGTGTGTGCACATGTACATCAGTGTGAGACTAGCAGTGCTGTTGTAATCATTTTAATGTCTCTTTCAGACGAGACTGGTACACACACACACACACACACACACATGCACACACACAAGCAAAGATGCACACTAATATACACATGCTACAATTAAAAATACTTGCACAAAGGTACAAAAACACAGAGACGCATTAAATGCCTGGTCGCACCAGAACGGAGCAAAGTGAAATTCATCTGCGGTCTTTGCAAAATATGTGGTTCTAAAAACCCAGGGACTGCTCAGCTGGCTAATTGGTGACCAACTGTAGCTACTGAGCTAACCACCAACACAGCAGCCAGCCAGGAGCATTATACTAGAGACAGTCGGTCACAGCAGAGAGCTGATGTGGTACATTTTCATGGGAGTGCAAGTAAAAATTAATTGTTGTTTGACCTCATTAAAGGTTAAAAAAATGCTTCAAGTTTAAAAATCAAGTGTTATTGCAGATGCTAGCCGTCATTCAGTCTGTCTTCTTTGCCGTTGTTCATTTGATCTGACTGTTATTTCATATTTTATACATTTTCTTAAAAGACTAAAGCTTAAACACATTCAAACCATTCCGGTTGAATGAAACAAACAGAACATCAGAACTTAGTCAACAAAGCTAGCTAACGTTTTAATTTTTACATTCAAAAAGGTTACCAGAAAGTAAAATATCTTTCTTTACAAACAGATGAATACCTTATTCTAAATACATTTTTCTAGAATTGGCTTTGGCCAAAATTAAATGACTGTCTAAAACACTCTCTCCTCATTTATGAAATAAAATTCATGCAGATATTCAGCTTCCTCCATGTTTGGACCCGCAGCTCTCCATATTCTCAGAGGTCATTGCTGTCAAAACAACTTTCTATTGCCTTGGCATGAACACAGTAAAGTTTATCAAGCTTGAAGAACTTGATGTGAAAAACGTGCCTGGATGTAATTGATTTTGCTGTGAAATGATTACTGTTGGCGCGCGTTGTTGTTGTTGGACATGAGACACATGGACACATGCTCTGACATAGCTCACTTTGTACAACTACATCACACAAACACCTGAATTCTGCGGGCTCACATTCAACGGACCCCATGGTTCACAGTGCAGATCACGGAACTCAGTTCCAAGTCCCAGCTAGTTTGTGTGTGCGCATGTGTGATCATGTGTGTGTCCTAAAAAACCAAGATTCATGTCAGCATCAGTGGTTCACTAATCACAGCAAGAGCACCAACGGCCAAGCAGATGCTGTCAGTAACGTATGGGTTGGCTAGTGTTACACACAGGCAGCACATAAAGGCAATGCCAACACCTCTGACACTATCATAGTTCATTCAGTGCTGTCAATAAACTAGACACTGGAAACTCAGCTACACTCTGTGCACACAATGATGCACTACATTGACTGGAAAAGCTGTGACGTTCATCTGACTATATTGACTGGACACACACAAAACACAATCACAAACTGAGCATAGGACCTTCAAGTGACTCTTGCAATCTGAAATCTTTGAAAAGCTCATCTGCTTTAGTTTTGGCATTATGTGAATAGAACAACATTAAATGCCCTTTAATGTTGTCCTGGTAATAAAAGTTAAGTAATACAACAACCTTTTAATTTTTTTTACAGGCCTTTTTCAGACAATCCATTATTTTAAAAAATTGTCTATTCATCCTAAGAAGTAGAAAACTGTTCTCAAACCGTAAAGGATAATTGAATCCTTCATGGTTTTCATTGGGCAGTAACAATATGAAACCTGCTATTGACTTGTTTTTTTTCTAAAAGGAGAAACACCCAAAGACTGAATAAATCCTTCAAGACTCGTTGAAAATAAAAAAGCAAGTTATGTAAAAATCTAAAACTCTATTTGATAGCATGGTCTCTCTAAATTAGATTAGTTTAATTAAATGTGCTGGAAAGCAAATTTAGACTTAATCAGAAACCTCATGGCTACAGCTAACTCACCATAATATAAGTGTGTGTGGATGTGTGTGTTTGTATGTGTGTGTGGGACTGTGTGTCGAAAGCTTCTGGTAAAGCGTTTAACCCTTCAGTGATTGTCTCCACCTGGGACTCAACCGGCGGCACTTCTGCTGAAGCTTTAACAGCAGCAGAATAACTTTAAAGGCTGTTAGGAAAAATGTCTTTCCAACAAAAATATACTGCTGCTACTGAGGACACTGGCTGGGATACCTATAGGCACGGGTGAATTCAAACACACACAAACACACGCACAGACACAGACACACACACACGCACATGACTATGTGACAGCGTAGCAGCACGCCGGCCATCTCTGGTAGATTTTTCCTAAATAAGTAAGTCATCCAGACCTCAGCTTTCCATTGGCTCCATCCAGGAGAACAAGGCAGCCAAAACCCTGCAAGGCTTCACACAAACACACACATACACACATAAAAATGGATGAACGTCCACACGCACTCACACTCACAAAGACCGATGCACACGCATATACTCCCCAAGCAGACACACACAAGGCCAAAAAAGAGGAAGAGGGGGTGGAGAAGTGGCGAGGAAAAGAAGGGGTCTGGTTAAAAAGCAGGATTTCAAGAACACCTGCACGCACGCACACACACACACACACACACACACACACACACACAAACCTCCAGCTGCTGGCTGCCTGTGTGTTTGACAGGCAGCGCAGTGAGCGGCTGTGTGGAAGCCAGCCAGCCGCTTGTGAATCAGCAATGACTAACAGTTTAAACCTGCGCTTTCTGAGCTAATCGCCTGCATGCTTATTGTAAATGTATGTGTGTGGGTGGGTATGTGCTACACCCACGTATGTGAGAGTGCGTACCACTGCCTGAATGTCTGTTGATGCGTGTGCCCGCGTACTGTCGCTATATGAGTCTTTCCCCCATCAGGCTGAATTGTGACAGCCCAGGCCTTTAATTGCTTTGCACCAAATTTGACATTGTCTACACTGACAGCACCCTGATGAGCAGAATAAAAGTGGAACGACTATGTACCCGTCACTTCCTCCAATCGGCCTCGACAAGAGCACAACTCCATGCTCCGTTTGATCGCAACACAAGACAACGCAATAGGATGCTAATCACATGCAAAGACCCGAGCTTTGAGATGGTGCCAAAGTGTGTGGGTCTGCCTCGTAAGAGTGTGCGCATGTGTGTGTGCCAGTAATGGCAGCCCTAATCAGCAGCAGGATTGGAAGAGGCATGTGGCAATAAAGCCCAACAAAATGCCTGCCAGTCCCTATTAGAGCCGAGCACTCTCCGAAAACCTGGTCCTACACACACACACACACACACACACACACACACACACACTCCATCTTTTTTTGGATATGTGGCCAAGGTCAGAGCAAGATCTGAGAAATGAACGCCAACTTCCAACACACCAACCACTCTTTTAAAAAACACAACGATTGAGCTGCGAGGCTTGTGATGTGACGCTCTCCGTCCTCCGGACAGATTTAGTTCTAAACTCTGACCCCTACAAGTGCAGCCCATTACTCGCAGACTGTGATTTACAGCCTAAAATTAAAGGTGGGCGCCATTTAGCGCCAAGGCATGACGGAGTCAATTCCCACAGAAATGCCTCACGAGAGTCGTCAATCCGTACTCAACTGAAGAATCGATTATTCGGTGTGCCATAGAAATGACTGATATACGGCTGAGGGTGTAGCGTTCTCTGGCCTGTACATGAAATATCGAGTCTACACTGTGCTGCAGTTGTAGTCTGGCTTCAGATATCAATGCTGAAATTTCAACAGTGATGTCATGCTTGTATTTGATCCCTTGTTACCAATTACCAGGTTGTAACTAATGGATTCATTAGTATTAATAAGTGATTTATTGCAGCTGTATAGCTCCGTTATGGGTGATAAACAAGAAAGACTTCTGAGTTGCCAAATTGCAAAGGGATTTATAAATTGATATCCAACAGCATTATGGGAAATAAAGAAAAAAATTATTAAAGTTATTTTTCACAACTAGGCAACCAACATTTTCTTTTAATAATAGTTTATAACTAATCTCTAATGTAATATAATGACACTAATAAAGCTGTTAGCTACAGCTACATTACTACCAATCACTGGCTTCTATTGTCCTGATCTACCAGGCAGAAAAAACAGACAATGATTACATTCATTGCTAGAATGGTTATTGAACTTTTTTGCTTTACTTCATGAGTGCTCTAACATCACCAGTGCCAGAGGAAAGCATCCACTCTGCCAGCTTCGAGCTGTATAACGGCAGCCTGCAGCACAGATGCTATCAAAGCCTCTGGCACTGCAGTCGGTCAGAACACAT
Organism: Polydactylus sextarius; assembly: GCA_016801845.1. Taxonomy (NCBI): domain Eukaryota; kingdom Metazoa; phylum Chordata; class Actinopteri; family Polynemidae; genus Polydactylus; species Polydactylus sextarius. The sequence goes on from CM028915.1 coordinate 2,770,147, forward strand.
CGACCAGGTTTCTGGCAGTGTGAATGAGCGGTTGAAGTCCTATTGTCTCAGCACTGAGCTGAAAAAAAGTATATATATTAAATTAAAAAAAAAAAAAAACTCTGCATTTGTTGATGTTGACAGATAAAATGATTGTGATTTTGATTTTTTTCAGTGAAGCGGGACCTCTCCGCTATTATCCACTCATCTCCTGTGTGAAGCGTGGAGCCTGTGTCGCTGCCTTCAGCAAGCGATGCTGGTTTGAGCTGAGGAGCTGTGATTATTATTCCCACTATGCCAGAACTCACAGGAGCCACAGTGGACATGAAAAAAAAAGACCGAGCTGCACCTGGTGTGTGAGCTGAACCGAGGAGGAAACACACGAAGACAGTAACACACTCACATTGGTCAATATCTCCACAACTTACGAACAAGTGCTTTATTTCAAAAGGTACAAGATTTTTATCTGTCTTTGAAAGTGAAAATGGATGAAACAAACCCACGAGGGCAGAGTCCATTCATCTGAATTGGTGTAAGAGTGTTTTTGGGTAGGGAAAGTTGTGTAAAATGAGGGGGGTGAGGGCATGGGTTGGGAGGTCTCTGAGTGCTTGAATGCATGTGAGTGTGAGTGTTGTATGAGACGTGTTTACATAAGTGGGAGGATGTGATGGTAAAGCATTGGCTCAGGCCTTTTCACAACAAGGCCTGTGGCGATGAAGAGATTTATCCTAATATTTGTCTCATACAGGGGCAAAGCCGAACAAATCCCTCCTGCTGAGGTGCCCTCCAGTAAAACCTGAAACGTTCCATGTGAGTTTTTTCACTCGACCACTTTCACTCCTGATCTCTGGTTTTCTCACCACACATGCTTTATGAGTGTCAGCTCCCGAGTAAACTTTTCCTTCTAGAGAAATACACAGTGAAAGTGTGAATGATGAAAAAGTGCTGTTGCAAAACAAAAGCTAGGAAGTAAATCTGTTATCTTGATACTCAGGGCAATTGGTTTCACTTTGATTGTTATACAATCTGAAACTGATCAAGAAAGTTTTTATTAAAGCTGCATATCATGTCATATTAAGTTACTTTGCACAGAGTGGTCATAAATAAATAAATTCTTCCGTTTATCCAGAAAAATTTAAAATTTATCCAGGGTCAGGTCACAGTGGCAGCAGGTCAAACAAGGTAGCAGATGCTTTCCAGCTCCCCCTAGGGGATCCCGAGGCGTTCCCAGGCTAGATGAGATAGAATAAAATAATCAGTCTACCCTGAGGTTTGCTGACAGTTGGATGTGCCCAAAATCCCTCCAAAGGCATCCTGCAGGCATCCTGATCAGATGGCCAAACTGCAACAACTAGGTTGCTTGATATCTGCGATCTCATTGTTTCAGTTATTGGGTTGAGGGGTGAAACAACGATCGACTGGTCAATCGACAGCTTCGCCTTCCATCTTATCTCCCTCTTTACCATGACGACTTGGCGCATCAGCCCCTCACTCCATCCTATCTTCACCTGTTAACTTTGCAGTGCTGCGACTCTCCCTCATCTTAAACAGAGCAGTTCCACAACGTATGATTTTCATATCTAAGATGTTTATATTTGTTTCCTAAACATGAATTTTAGGTCAAAAGTAGATTAATATAAAATATATGACAAAAGACAAAACTTTTAAAAAAGAAAACTTTTTAGAAAAGTTTGTAGCGTTTGGGTGCCATCTTCATTGATATTGATGAGCTGGATACAAAGAGAACAGAAACCCTATGTCTGCAAACATTTGATAGATAATCACTGATTATATTGGAGTTGTGCAGTGGTGCCAACTTTGATGGACTGAGATGAATGAGCTATAAATCAGATGCTCATCCATCTTTTTAGCCTCCATTTTCTATTGTTGCCATATCTCTACCATTAGTAAATACATCTGTAAATACAAAGACTTTCTTTTGCTCATACAGCTGAAGCTTAACACACATAAACTTCCTTGGTCCTTAAAAGAAGTATGTACCATTTAAAACTTAGCATTGACCATAAAGAACAACGGCGCCTGTTGGTGGATTAGTAAACCAGGTAAACACGCAGTTCTTTTCTGCATACACTGTGACTCATTCGAGGTCAGTGCGAGTGTGATTTTTCTTCTTTTTCTCTTGTGGAATAACCAGAGGCAGGGATATCCTGTTTCATTAGCTTTCCTCTCACTGTTGCTGCCGTCAGTCCAACAAAATGTAACTGGCTGAGAACTGGAGCTGCGGCTGAAATAGCAAACAGCAAGGGAATCCTCCATGAGAGGAAGATTATTGATAGAGAGGAAGGGTTAAAGAGTAGTGCTGTATATGTAAGCGTGGATCAGTTCATGCATGAGTCGTGTCTTCATATGTGCACCACGTTCATATTCCCCACTGAGTGTTGTGTGTTTATGTGCTTTAATTTCTGCACATGTGCACACTTGCATGTGCCCTGACATGCGTGTGTGTCGATGACAGTCACAGCATGAGCTTGGTGCATTATCTCATTATGTGGCTCTCTCTGGCTGCAGGAGGATTGTGTCCCTGATGGCCTCTGAGTTCATTATGGTGGAGTAGAGAGAGGACAAAATACAGGTCGCCATCCCCCTCCATGGTAACTGCCAGCGCCCTGGGGGCTCATTGCTTGGCTGGGACAGCCAGCTCCTGCCCTCGAGGACAGATACAGAGGGGAGTTGGACAGCTAAACAAATGAGATCACCTCCCTGTACTGACGTCTACCTCAGCCTGACCTGACTTCACACACTTTCTTAACCTCAGGTAATCCTACACTTTTCTTTAAAGGGTCAGTTAACTCGAATTACAAACATGTTTTATTGCTTTCTTAGATCATTTTAGTTTTATTTTCCCATGGGCTGGTGTTGGTTAAATTCTAGAGATGCATTTTGAATGCAGTCCAAACCCTCCTGCCACAACACATCAACACTAGAGAAACACTATGGGACACCATACAAATTATAATGAAACAGCATCAGCAGAGCTCACACAGAGATTATTAAATCTTGTTGAAAAGTTAAAAACTGCAGGTGATGGGACTGAGACATAGAGGGTAATGCAAAAACAAACAAAAATAAAAAACTAAAAATACTGTCTTATGGTTTTATGTCTCCACCAACCCACATAGTTGCAGTTGATTTGTAGTGTTTGTTGGTTTTTGTGGGTTTGCAATGACCTTAACCTTTGACCTTTGACCACCAAAGCTTAATCAGTTCCTCTTGAGTCCAAGTGAACATTTGTGCCAAATTTCTAAGGAGTCCCTCTGCTTGTTCTTGATGTACTGTGTTCACAAGAATACTTTAGCCACTTTAACTTTTAGCTACTTTACTTTAATGATCTACAAGTGGCTGATGGGAATTGTGAGTGGTGGTCTGGGAAGTTTTAGATCCTGTTAAAATATCTAGTTGTTGGACAGGATGTCCTACACTGGTCACAATGGCGTCTGTTCAGAGCTTATTGTGCATTTATTAGGGCCAATTAGATGGCAGTTGGTCAGTCAGGTGGCAGCAGCTGATGAGGTGGTACATTTTTTTTTGTCTCTGTATGAAACCAATGAGTGGTCAGATGACATCAAGAAAGCTAAACATAGAAAGAGACATAGGTTCAGCTCACAGTTTAATATCTGCCCTGTACATGTTCACCCCCATTGAGCTCTAGTGGAGCTAAGTTTGAAATCCAACATCCGAATACACTGTCAACAGTATAAAGTTGTTCTGTATAAAGTGGTTCCACTAAAATCTGTCCACATCAAGGCACATAAATCACCCAGTGAAAGCTGCTTTTTGAGAGTTTTGAAAAGATATATCTGTCTGGGAGCATCACAGATTCTTGATTCTAGACAGAAATGTTTGAAAATGTTTGAAGACCTGCATCCTGAACAATCTGCATGGATGCACGCCACAACCTTGTGTAATTTAAGTGATCTGACCCTATAACTAAAACCCAAGTCATATCATTTAATCTGCGATGGAGGCAGACAGTGATGACAGTCAGAAATGCCCTGCACTTTAGAGAAAATTACTCATCTTTCTATTCTTGCAAGGACATGAGTTCTTCTTGCCACGAACAGAAGAGTGACTGACGTCTGCACACACACACACAGTGGACTTAACCTGCTTAGCCTGACATAATTAAGCACATAATAACATCCACAGATGCTGAGACACAAAGGATTTATATCAAGAAGGATTATCCCCATTACACCCACCAACCCACCCACACACACACACACACACACACAGATGATTTGAATGCACACAAGGACATATTAGGAGCCCACGCAAACAAGAGCAACAACCTCAAAGTGTTGCCAAAACATGACAAAAAAGAAGAAAGATAAAACAGCAGAAATGAAATGGAACTCTTCGACTCAAAATAGTAATTATTTGACTAAATCAAGAAGTTGCATAAAGAGAAAAAAAAAGGAAAGAAAGGAAGAAAAAACACGCACACCCTCTGAGCAGCTCCGGCTGAGGTCATCTTTATTAATAAACCATCTGACAACAAACACACTGACATCAAGGCCCTCGCCCTCCCTCCATTCTTACTCCACACTCACTCCCTCCCTCCCTGAACTCCTTGAGAGATGGCAATTGCCAGGCTGACACAGTAGGGGGTTGGGGGTTGTCTGTAACCACACATACATACACACACACACATACACAATGCAGGATGGCCTAGAGACAGCATGTCAGTGATCTGTCAGAGGGTAACAGTGCGGAGCAGGTGTGTGTGTGTGTGTGTGTGTGTGTGTTTGGGGGTGAGGCAAGGAAGGCCAGACAGACAGGAAGTCTACCCTGCACACATGCTCAGACATACACTAAGAAACATGCCCTGGCTCATTTGTTCCCACTGACAGAAGAGGAGAGGGATGGTTCTCTACAAGACGTGCCTAAGGGAGCAGGACAGGTGTGTGTTGTTGTGTGTATATGTCAGGGAAACAGCATTCGAGGAAGGAGACTTTGTAACAAACTCTAAGAATGTATTTATGTGTGAGTATATGTTTTTTGATTTATCCTCTTGCATATGTTAGCATGTCAGGTTTTCCCATGGTGTTTGCTCCGTGAGACACTGAGGGTAGATGTACTCTGCAGGGCCGTCATCATCATTATTAGGGTCTGACCTGGGATCAGTGCAGTACAACAGACACATGGTGCTCTGAAATGCCCTTGAGCAAGAAACAATGGAAAATATGATCAAGAGATTTTTAAATGCTCAAAACACTGCACACATAACATATAACGTCACCTACAACACAATGAGACACAATTTAACAATTTTGGGAAGTTATAACAACACCAATAAAATAATCTACCAGGATTGTATGTTCATTTGATGAACACAGTGGATTGCTGAATAATACTACGTTTCTTACATTCATTTGTTTTATCATTTTTGCTGCTTAACCAGGTCCACATCCTGGTAGCAGCAGGTGAACAAATTAGCAACTTCACCCAGTTTCCTCTGGTGAACCCTGTGGTGTTCCTGGACCACACTGGATGTAAAACCCCTGTGGTCTCAACAGCTGGACCTGTCCAGAGCACCTCGAGAAAGAGGTGTCAAAGTGGATCCTAATCAAATACCCGAATTACCTACACTGGTGCTCCCAGGAACAAACAAAGCTAAGGAGCTAAGTAAAGTCATTTCTGCAGCTTATACTCAACAGTTTTGCGCTTTCTGTCTCTATACTCAGCTCATGAGCCCAGGAGGAGTCTGGAACATAATTCAACTCGTAAATCAAGAGCAGTGCCTTCAGGGTAAGCTCCCTCTTCACCTTGACAATCTGGTTTGATTCTGGTGTCATTGGACTAAACCTGGTACCACATATCCCTCTCTCCTCCAGTTCTTTCTGATGTATCCTGAGGTGGTCCCAGACCAGATGGAACATAATATATATATATATATGTGTGTACCCTTCATCTTGTACTATGTTTGCACCATAGCCTCAAAAGTTGGACATTCCCAGAACACCTCCAGATGGATGCGACAAGATGAAATCCTAATAAAAAGTCTAAAAATCCTCAGTTGGCACACAGTGTTGGCCTGAGTCAGTCCATCATCCTGCCACTGTAGCTTAGTTTATACTTTTTGTAATTGTGTCACTTGACCATGTCTGGAAGTGTTGACGTAGACCATCGATGTGTGGCGGGTCGAGTTACTTTCCTCTCAGAATTACAGCATGTACTGGCCTTTAGTTCTTCAATCAATCCCTGTTGTAGGATGATATCTATACATGGAGGCACAATGAAATGTCTTTGACCCGGTTGCAGCCAATGGCAAGAAAATGAAATGAAGAAGAGAGGAGGGGGTTCTCCAACACAGGCATACACTCCTGCTGAGGAGTTGGCCTTCTGTAATAATAACAGTCACTCATATATATAAAAAAATCATTATGAAACGCCAAAGGGGTTTACTGGTCTCTGAACACTCTATCCCTCTTCAGAGACCTTTTCACCAACTGTGCACTGAGCTCCATGAGATTCTATGATATCACTGTCTGAAAGAACTGACTGGTTCAGTAGATGATTCTGCTTTTATGCATTATATACATTATATACTATTGATAGTTTAAAAAAAAAAAACTCTTCACTTCCTGGTGCAGCTGCCTCTTTACCACTCTTCTTCTAATGGGTTAATTTAAGATTTGGATTTTGAGCCAAGTCTAAGCCAAGTTTATTTTAGTCCCTCTACAGCCAGAGCTCTCAAAAACTTCAGTGATCCTATGAAGCAAGATCACTGTAATTCATGCATCCAGAGGTAGTTTCTGTAGGTGGCACCCTTTTTTTTAAAGCCACGCTTGTTGTCACTATCACACCTCACATGACACATCTTATTCTAGTTATTCCAAACAAAGTGCTGTTGCTGCTGCCAAGTAAAAGGCACATTGCTTCCCATGATGCTGCTTGTTCCAGAGGATCCTTCATGGGAATGACTTACATAACACTGTGTGTTTACTACAGCAAAGCTCAAGTAAAACACACAAATACAAGCCTTAGGAAACAAGAATGTATTGTATGATTTTGCTATGGTGAGAAATGTGAAGACTGTGACAGATTACAGATTAATGTTCCTCGCAGTGAAACTTAGGTTAAATGTACTAAGTTATGTATTATATTATGTATATTGTGTGACAAGATAAATGATGAATCATGCCAGATCTTCAAGCGAATGCAGGAACAGAACATGTGACACATTTCATCCTCGGCAGATCGTCTTGCTCAGTAAATGCAGAACAGCTGCTGAATCTTACCATTCGCTCTGGTTAGGCTGCATTTAACATTTGGTTGAAGAGCAATTTCTTTTTCCACCTCAATGAAGCTGTTTTATGGTATTCGTGCTTCTTTTGGATGCTACACAGCAGAGAGATGGCAAAGACAGTGAGGGCACGAACACAAACGCTGCCAGCTGGGTTTAAGCATGCTGTGTTGTTGGTAGGAGTTATACAGCTTAGACCTCTGAAGCCCTGGGACATCCCAAAACACCATCTCTCCAGTGTGGGCCCATTTTCTGGAGTATCCTTGCAGAGCAAAAGAACTGAAGTGTTTTTGTGCTTTTGAGGAGTACAATATTCACTCTTGTGCCTTACCTCTACCTGCTTGAGAGCATTCTTACGTGATTATAATACAACATAAACCTAATGATTTTTCACAAATGATCAGTGGTTTTACACTGATCTCATTGTCCTTCTTCCAACTAAATAGTAAACAACTGGCAGTCCAGACACCATGACCAACAAGGATTATATCACCTCGTCATGAGATCACAGTGGGCCCAAAGCCAATTGCTCAATGTGCTTTAAAGTGTCAGGACGAGTGAAGGCGAGCTGAAAGTCTCCACTGGAACTCTGGGTTCACTTACATTTTATCCATTTCCAATGTGATCCTGACTGGAATCAATTGTGCAGTAATGGACAGTGAGAAACCATATTAAAGTGTAATGCTACCTGTTAAATGCAGTTGCTGGTCATTCGATGCGGGCAGAATGCTTACCGTGTAATGTTGGAAGAATAAATGCTCTGTTTTGAGCGTTAATGGGGGAAGGGAGGGGGGTTTGGGTGGGAGACAGAGTGTAAACACTTTAGTGAGACGCTCAGGATTTTGAAATTTCACTGTTAACTTGCAAAAGAACGAGCTGTATTTGTTGCTGTCTGCACAGTTTACTCTTGTCAGCGTGACAAACTTTCTGAAGCTGCTTTTGCACCATCATGTGATGCGCGATAAATACCATAAAACAAAACTTTTAAAGGGGAAAGAGCGGGTTAGCAGATCCTTATCCCAACTTTCATTGCAGGGTTTAACAGGCTCACAGCCCAGAGAGAAAATCCTTACTTTAGCTCCATCACAACCACAGGTGGAAACTTAGTAAAATAAGTTGATATTATCTAAACTGAAACATAAAGATCAGCGTTTTAGAACCTGTAATTAATTCACACAAACTGTCATCACATGTATCTTTGTCACTAGAGGGCCTTTTCAACTTTCCATCAGCTGTCACAAACTGCAGGCCAGTTTTGAATAACATCAATGTATGCATAGCTGCCTCCCTGATAGCTGACACATGCTGTCAGACCTTGAATCAAAAGCTCAGTAGTCAATTTAAAATGGAAAAAATGTCTTCAGTCTGGTAAATGGAAGCCACATCTGCACAGAGCCAAGACCAGTGGTGAGCTGGCTGTTTCGACTGACTGGCAGCATGCGAATACGAACTGGTTTAAAAAAAGGATGTGTCAAATTCAAGGCACATCTGTCTTTTCTTTCTATCACATAATGTTAAAAGTAGGACACATACTGAGACATTCAAAAGGAAAACATGTTCTGAAATCAAGTCTCTCAGATAAATAGTTGCAAAAGTAAAACCTACCACCAACCACAGCACTTTGATCAGCAGAGACTGAAAAAAAGCTCTGATTAAAAAGAATACTCCTAAGCAGCTCCTAAGCTTCGTCACCAAAGTGCCAAAGATGAGTAGATGTGCGCTCCATGGCCCTTTAAGTCAAGTTTAGAAGGAGGGAAAGAAGAACTAGGCCATTTTGTTGCTGCGATGGAAAAACAAAAGCGGCAGGGTGTCTGGGTGGCAAACACAGAGGGGGAAAATGACAGTGGTACAAAGAAATCAAATAAAGACTGACAATAAATGAAGTGCAGAGGAGGCCTGTGGTCACCGAGCAGAAGTCAGGGAGCTGCTGACGACAACAATCACACTCTGCCTCGCTTGTTTTTATCTGCAGCATTTGCTGCTTTCCTTTTCTCATCTGTGTCACTCTGTCTCACTGTCTGTGAATCTCTTTCATCATTTCAGCCTCCCATTCTCTCAATATGAGTTTTCTACTTTCTTTCATTTATTTCAGCCTCCTTTTTTTTCTTAGTTTCTCAGCTCTGTCGAGCACTTTTTTGACTTTCTCTTTGTTTGTGTCTATCAGACTGTCTCTCCCTCTGCCTCCTTGTTTCTCTCTTTTTCTAGTCTATTTGACTGCCTGGCACTGTATCTCTATCTCTTTTTCTTGATACCACCTAGTTGGGAAAACACTTTTTAGATTCTTTTTTAGATCAATACGAAGCCAGGAGTCACTTAGAATGAACATGATGAACCATGTTTGGACACAGAATGATGTCTATCTCACTGTCAGAGAGTTTTAAAACAAAACAAAATGTTACTTTCCCTTTAACTTTTTCAGCTTGTTTTTTCTCCATCTCCATCTCTTTCCTTCTCAAGTCTAAGTAGTTTCTACCTGTGGAGCCCGTGGATTTAAATGAATGATGAGAAATTGACCCAACTCACATTCCCTGCGCTAGAACCAATAAGTCAATAGACTCACTCCAACTGCTGCTACTGAATCAAAAACACACACACACACACACACACACACACACACACACACATGCGGTGACACTTTGAGATACACACTGATGTCTTCATAGCTCAGTAACAACACCCTGGTGTACTCTTTCTGTGCGTGTGAGGTAAAATGTCAGACTGCTACAGCCCAGGTGAGACGCACATAAATCCTAACTACAAGCTTTTGATGACTCCATGCTAATTACAAACTGAGTGTGTGTGTGTGCATGCGTGTTTTGGAGAATTTGTTTGTGTGTGGGAGGTGTGACGCAGTTTGTACGACAGAACGAGAACAGAGTGTGTATGAATGTGTGTGTCTGGATGCTACAACGCATGTGTTTGTTGAGTTTGCTAAGATTCAACCCCACCTCCGAACACACACACACACACACACACACATTTCGTATCTTTCCCAAACCCCTGGAGTCTTTGTGAGTCAGTCTTGTCAGTATGAGCCTGTGTGTGTATGTGTGAGTGTGTAAGTATGCACATCTTAATCTCTCAGCTTCAACAAACCCAGCAGAGATTCTAGTAAATGTTGTTAATAAAAGTCTAGCTGGAGGTCTGTCTGTCATATAACTGTGGTAACGCCCACACACACACAAATAGAGACATCCACTATACATACAATACGACCAGCAGAGATAAAAACATAAGGCAGACAAAGGCGCATCCTCACACAGACATAAACTCAAGGACACAAACACATGCAGACACACATGCTCACATCAGACACAAAGAAACAGAAACAGCCACACAAACTCAAAGAAGCAAAGACAAAGGCACAGACACAAAGAAACAGACATGCACACACACACACTGCGACACACCGCATGGGCCTGACAGCACCACCACCAGTGTCGTGATGTGCAAAGTGGCCCTGCAGATGAGCGGCAAAATCCTCACACGAGACAACATGCTGTGACGGGGAACGCAGCTCTAGAGACGACGGTTTTGTGCGCGGCATAATACGGGGAGGCATCCAACAACGCAGCAGCTCTGTGCAGTAAAGCAAGTGGCCACAGATAGAAAACACACAAGTACATGAAAACACTAAGCACAGTGGAGCCCACCATCACACAGAGACAAAAGCCTGTAATTATAAAAGTGTGTGAACACACAAATACACAGCAATACACATAAAACAGTATAGCCTGCTGCAACCATCACACTTAAGTCGTCTATGGCACACATGGCATACAGAGATGCTGCCATACTGAGAGGACCTTTAGTTATCCCTCCTTTCTTTGTTTACACTCAAACAAACAAGCTTGCATGATGGTAAATGTCTTGCTAAATTGTTTCTGACCGATATATGTTAGATCTCCAGATCTACAGGCAGTCTGGACCAGCTCTCCGTTCCTCGGGTTAGAGCTATCAGCAGTGACGGTGCTCACTAGCCACTGATTCTGAAGCTTGCTTAAGCTGGTGTGAGGCTATTCACCTAGCTACTCACTGTATACTTCTGAACGCCTATCCCGCTTACTCTAGTGCTGCTCCACAGCCAAGCGGCCCCTGGGCCACTGAACACCACCAGCCACACCCGTTAACTACAGCTCTCCCCTAAATGATCTGTGCACTTGGTATAGTTGCTAGGATGATATTCTGCTGTTTGAGTTACCACAGGGATACATTCATACGTTTAGGGAACTAGAACAACCTGTCAGAACCTTATTGTTTGTTAACATACACAGTCTCTGTATTACTGTCTGAGATTAAATTAATAATTCAATGTCCACAATTTCTACTTTAAATGCAATTTAGTATATTTATTTTTAGCAATGGCAAAGCAAAGCTCAATAACATATCTGTTGTCAACTTAAATCATAAATCTATTCTAAATCTATCTGATTTGGTAAACTCAAGAACTGATGCCGTTGGATGATCTTTGATGATGTTTGGATGTGGAGATGGAGGGATTCACAGCGTGGCCTTTGAGTCCTACTACAGTCCCGGACTTGAGAAAGGAGACCTCGACCCCGTCCAAGGTCCCACAGCCTCCCAATGGTCTGGACTTATGCAGTCAGGTTGAGCAGAATCGCGTTGGAGAACAAATTATAATCCACTACCCGGTGGCAACTTTATTTAATCTCTCCTCGCCCTTATCTTGACTCGGTCAGTAGATCCTCTTTGCAGCGATGTGAATGGTAACGTTGCTCAGTTGAACTCCGTCTCTATTTGGTTGGTGGCATGAGGAGGAGTCCTTCACAGTCAGTCCTCTTCAGTAGGTGACCAATGTTGGAAGAATCTGACAAGATTCTGTGTTTTATTTGTTTTCGACTCTTTTCCATAAACCCATTTTTGGTCATGACTGTTCCGATTCGTATCGGGTGATTTTCCATCAGTCTTTGCCTCATCAAATTGTCCAGCCCACATCCATCATCTAGTCACGTACACACTCTTACTCTCTATACCTGACTACAGCATCGTAGATTTTAACTAAATCACATACACCTCGTATCATCATCGTATCACATAGACTTTCAAATCACAACATATCATTTTAATCATCATTTTGAATCATTGTCAACTATAGTATCTCATGATTACTGAGTTTAATTTTTTATTCTTTTTATTTATCTCAATTTTTGGTTATATTCTCTCTTTTCCTCTCTGTCTATTTCCTAGGTAGTTTTGGTGCTTTCCTAGCTTCCTTATTCTGCCTGCTAGTGTCTTTTGAGGAAGTTTTCTCCAGAGATAACCATTTCTTAATATCTTAATTTTTCCCTCATTTGTTAAAACACAAAAAATCATGATTTAACGCATACACATTTAAACACACAGTTTCTACTCTTTTCTGTCCTAATACACGCACATTTTATGATTTCTATATTTTCATTTAACTATTATTCCCAGCATTTTGTTAGTTATAGCAAATTCATCATGTTATAGACTTGATGTCGCTACATTACTCCATTTCTTATGCTCTTATCTGTGATGGCGCTGGTGTGATCTCAACCCTTCTTGACATATATAACAAAAATATCTTACACCAATGATCAACCAGCATTTAATACTGGTTTCACATTGATGCATTTTAATGACAGTCAGTTACAGTTAATTCTTGACATTTGACCACCAACATTTATATAGTTTGGGTCAAAGTGAACATAGGTGCAAAAACGGAAAAGATTCTATTATGGTGTTTTGAAAAATTGGCTAACAACCTGCCACAAATATATAAAAACACCTCTAGATGAGCGCTGTTTTTCTGCAAGCTGGTTTTGATATGTAAATACAAATGGATAATAAGTAACACAGGTGAAGCAGTTTGGTGAGAAGTAGAAGGATGTAATTATGCTGAAGGTAGCTTATTTGACGTCTGCGATGATTACCATTTATCACAACAGCTCTGCGCTGTTAGTCAGGTCTGTATCTGTGATACACATTAGATAATAACCTAATAGTGTTTCTGCTACTATGAGGGTGATGCTTTGTAATACGACCTAAATCACAGATAACATTTTTATAAGCCTTAAAAGCATGCTGATGTATAAACCTCTGTTATACTAGCATATAGTAGTGTTATACAAGTTTTCTTTCATGGCCATATGTTAGCTTACAGATGTCATCCATTTTGACATAAACAGGTTTAAGTATCTTTTACAATTCATGTCAATGGAAATCCCTTTAAATCCTTAATTGCTGCACTCCGCATGAACTGAGGCTGCTCTTCACATCAAGTCAGAAGTCTATTATTTGTCTGTTTCGATCGCAGAAATAGAAACATTTTCTTTGTTTACAGGAGTCACAAAGTCTCCCTGTGTTCATTGTGTTAAACCTTTTCTTTATATGGATCAGATAGATATACAAGTTTCTGCTTGATGTTTTATTTCAAGCCAGTGCTTTGATATTGAGAACCAGCATGACAAGGTACATCCCCTTTTACACCTCCTTGGTATTTTCCCTCACCTTAGTGCCCACACACAGTGCATCCACTTGCTTTTTTGCTTCCAAAGAGTCATTTAATACCAGAGGATATTCTAGCCTAACATAGCATGTAGACTTCACCTCTAAAATTCATTTATTAACACGTTATATCTTTAATTCATTCAGTTTGGGGATTTTGTAGGGAGCCATAGGTCAGACTGTTTCCACCTTTACCAAAAATACTAAAACAGCTCAATCTGATTTAACCTGACCTCTAACATCATCCATTTCTGTGGTTTCTCAAACAGCAGCTAATCACACAAGCACAGACACAATACACACCCCTTTGTTAAAGAGAGAGTCTCCACTATAACTGCACACACACACACACACACACACACACACCACCACCAGCACCAGCCACAGTGCAGCTAACTTAATTTCAAAATCAATTAATTAAAAAGCACAGTCTTCTCCCACAGGGAGTGAACGACAAATTTGAGGAATTTAATCCTGGTGCACAAATCAGAGCTGTTCAGCTGCAGAGATATGAGAGGACGAGATGGATGGAGGGATGGAGGGATAGGGGATGGACGTTCAATGAATTTTAAATAGGAAGGTCGATTTAACTCAGTCGCTTCACTTTAACATGACTCCTCTTACTTTTCCTACTTTAGTCCATCTATCTACCTATTTATCTATCTATGGAAAGTCAACAGGATGGAAAGTGAGCCGGCTCCATGTGTATTTGTGTGTTTGTGTGTGTTGTTTGCGAGGTTTATCAGCATCCCTCTCTCACTCTTTCACTTGTCTTTTTCAGTTAGTTTTCCAGGCTTTTTTAAAGAGATGTGTTATCGATTTTTTGACGTGTAGATACAGAGGCTCTGCGTGTGTGTGTGCTCTCAGGTCTAACCTCGGGCAAAAAAAAAAAAAAATCATAATAAAGAGTTCACCTTTCTCTCCTCACTGGTGTTCTTAAAAAAGTCTTTGCCTAATCGACATAAAAAAATAAAAAAAACACTGCGAGATAAACTGTTCCATATGCCAGCAGTCTGCATGTAAGAGAGAGAGAGAAGATAAGAGACAATGTGTGAGTGTGAATGTGTGTTTATATATGGTGTGCATCCAAATGTGTATGTTTGGCGAGTGATGTGTGAATGCGTTAGTTACAGGTGAGATTGTGTATGAGCCCAAGAAAATACACACAGTCCTCCATATTTATCTGATGTTACGAGTGTGAGTGAGAGAGCCCGTTATAGTGTGTGCGTGTGTGTATGTGTGAAAACCTGAATAGCAGAGGTAGCATTCACATCCTTTCCTACAGTAAAACTATCGGACATCAATTGTCCCTGCTCATTTACAGTAAAACCCTCTATCTTTTAATGTGGTTATCTTTATGGGTTTGAAGTTTATCTTACTCCATACACACTGTTTAGTGACTCCTCTAACTGTTCTTGCAAATATATTACTCACACTTAGTCAAAAAGTTGCTGCTGTTCATTGGGAGTGATGCCTGATGTGACTGTTTACTACACTTTAAATACTACTATAATAACTGCCACACAGTTGTTTGCCTCAGTCAGTCATAAAATGTATTCTAGACACATTTAATAAATATCTAACTCACTGTAAAGGGATATAATCAAACACATGTGTGTGTGTTTTTTCACTAGACATGTGATTCCAATGAATAAGTAGAACTGTGTTGTGTTACCACTGTATATATTATTGTTTAAACTTATAGGGTTCAACTCGAGGTGTTCACGAGGTCATCTGCAGTTTTTGGGAGGTCACAGTGGTTTTAACCATTGACCTCTGACAACCAAAATCGAATCAGTTCATCCATGAGTCACCCTGAAGACATAATGCCTCTGGCCATGGCTGCTATAGAAAAATTGATGAAATGCTGAACTCTGCAGCCTCTTGCCTCCTTATTCCTTACATGAGCTTTATCTTTATACGAATTACAAACGACGCATGGACAGAAATGCTTAAGTGGCACTAATAATCAGCATCACTTTGTTCCATTGAAGTTAAGGTGAGGCTTGACTGGTCTGAGTTCAATCATTCACTCTTATGGCCAACTCTGTTTGACAATATAAATAAATGATATGTGAATGTTCTTACATTGTTCTTGTACTTTATATCTTTAATACATCACATTTTACAAGCTGAACATATGTCTTATATGAAAAGTTAGTTTGCAATTAATAATAATAAGTATGATATTTCACACAGCGCAGTGCAGTAGAGACATAGCAAGTAGCATCATGCTCGAGTGAAATACAAATACCTACAGATTGCACATAAACACAGCTGGAGTAAAAGTTCTTTGAAAGCATGAATACAGTGTGTGTGTGTGTGTGTGTGTGTGTGTGTGTGTGTGTGTGTGTGTGTGTGTGTGTGTGTGTGTTAGAGTGTGTGTAACTGGCTGCACGCAGAGAGGTCTATTACAAGACTACACAGGGAGCACAGCTATGGGGACAAAAAGGGGAGAAAAGAAAATAAGAATGAGTAGCAAGAAGCAAAAGATGAGAAAGATTGACAGAGCGAGTGAGAATAAAAGGTGAAAGCAAGGTTGGAAATTGATGGTGTAATTGTTGACTGCTGGTCAGCTCTTATCTTGGTTTCTCAGGGCTGTTGTCTGAGAAAGCTGGTTTCTCTTTTGCTTTCCAATCTCTGTCTCTCACTATGAGTGGACCAGAGCTGCCAACCTTCATACTTCTGTTTTTTTTTCCTCTTAGCAGCTACTTGCATTTTTCACAATCTTTCTCCTCTTTTATTGCCTTTCTGTCACATTATCATGGCTTCATCTCAGTGAGCGTCCAATGTCTTGTCTCTGTGTCCCTCCAGACGTCATGCAGAGAGCAGTGGACAGGAAAAGATCAGCAGGAGAGGGTGTAGTGCAGCCGTCTGCGGGTCAGAGGTGAGTCTGCGGCAGGATGGGGGAGGGAGTGGGGGCAAACAGAGAGACAGAGTCTGTCTGCAACCCCCTCCCCAGCACATAAGCCAGACCAACACCTCAACAACAAAACTATTATAGCTGCAGCTGGGCCAAAAAGGTGCTAACCAGTGCTAGATTTACTAAGCTGGCAGTGAATTCTCAACAGAAATCTTAGAGGTAATTTACAATGTGAGGAGAAGTGGGAGACCTAATACAAAGTGAGTGAAGCAACTGCATTTGTACTTGATAGAAGCAGTTACCAGAACCCCTCTCAATGATGCTTGTGTTGTAGCTTTTCTTTTATTTCAGCATCTAATCTCACATGTTAATAGTGCTACTGCATATGATAAGGCTCTATTGTGTTTTAATTATATTCTACTGATTATATTTATATTTTTTAATTTACTTGAATAATACAAAGTGGCCGTGAGCTAAACACATACTTATAGAATTGCAGCTACAGCCAGGTAACCTCTGTTTTGTCTCTTTGTTTGATGACTGAACAGTGGCGTCAATTTTTAAGCTGATTTTTACCTTCAACCTTTTACCTTCTTTAAGCTCAGCTCAGGGTAGCCAAAAGGTTGTTTAGTTTTTCCTCAGCTCATCTTCAAATTTACATCTGGTCCATCTGGGCTAAGCCCAGGCTATCCTTAAAGTCTACAAACGCCCCTGCGACTGAGTCACATTTTCACTTCGCCTTGTTTACAAATTTTTATTTTCTGTGAAAGAGGGAAGATGGAGGCAAGCAGACGGTTTGCAACAGAGACATTTTGGCAGCTCCATAGATAGAAGGTTTGCAATAACCTTTGCAAAAGTGTCAAGTCATTTGATATGTACATTACATTCAGTCTTTTAGTGGATGCTTTTACACAAAGCACTTACAAGTGAGGGGCAATTCTACAGCTCCAGTACTTTAGGACATATTTAAAGAAGTGGACTACTGCTGGATTAGTTTCAAAGCGATAAAGTAAAAAGTGCAGACTAAGTGCTAGCTGGGATGTTAGAAGAGTTAGAAGAGTATGCAAGAGATTGTGAGATTGTAGAAAATAGGGAGGACTCCCCTGCTCTGATAGTATTTGGGAACAAAATCAGGGAACCGGACATGACAACAGTCTGGTAACAGTCTGGTGTTGCATATTGGCCAGCGATGGCAAGGCCAGATGATGTTCCTTGTAGGAACGCAGCAGTCAAGAATGACAATTCACCCGCATGACTGAGTTCAAGTAAGTAGGTGCAGAAATAAAAGCATGCCTAACTTGGATTTGATTCAGGCAGGCATAGGCAGCTACTGGAGGTCAATAAGAAGTGGAGAAACATGGACATTTCTAAGTTTATCAAAGACACCAGATCATATTTTGGACCCCTGAAAGGCTTTCAGTGAACATAAATGGAGGCCTGCCAGAAGGACAAGGCAGTCAAGGCAGAAACCATGGCTTGTATTGAGTCGGGTAAAGAACTGGAATGCATAGAGTGTGTAATGTACAGTATGTATCTACAGGTTATACTCTACGTTTCCTGGTCCTACAAGGTAAAGAATTGTTGAAGTATTTATGTCTATATTCAGTGCAAGGAACTGAAAAACAAGAATGTGAAATTCTACCACTTTGCAGGTAGATTAAGTATGCATCACTACAATGACACTGAAGCACTTTTTTCTTGTTTTTGCATATCAGCATCAAATATTCAGCAATGTCAGCCTGATCTCAACGTTACATTATTGAGTTTTTACTGTAGTTTTCCCACCGGCTGCAGAATCCCTTTGCATCTATCATGGGCAGTATGGAAAGCAGATGTGTAGGTGGAGAGGTGGCATCGTCAACAAACAAACAGCAGGTTTAGGATATGTAAACGTGATACTGTACAGCCTGTATTTACATTTCACTTACGGCATAAAAGGCTTGCATTTAACAAATCTTTTTTCATAAGAGGAAACAGTCACAGTGTGGGGTTAGCAAGTCTGCAGCTGCTGTGAACACTACATCAGTTCCTCCCTCACTATGGCTGGAGAAAAAGGAGCAGTGACTCATGGGTGTCAGGTCATGCTGGAGTCGTCATACAGGGATCTGTGAGGCAAAATCTGATTAGTCAGTCACGGGGCACAGCGTCTCACTCCTCATTGCACTTAAAATCATTTTCTTGCAAATCATGCTGGCACCATCTTCAATTAAGAGAGGGGAGCTACACCTCAGCTGTGCCATCATCTTGACACTTCCCAGAAAGCCTCCGTGGTATTGGAAACAAGTACAAGCTAGAAAAACCAAGCTAGTCTACCACTGACTTCTCAACGGTGGTAGACCTGTAAGGCATACAGTTTAAGTTGTGAGAGGAAGTGCAACCTCTAGTTAACTTTTAAATTCTAATTAACGATACTGCACTGGGTAAACATCATACTTCTATACTTTCATTTGGGAGAGATGAGTGATTAACATTGATTTTCCTACAGGCTAAGATAATACTCGGCAAACACAGCAGGAAATAAGCAGGGTAGCTCTAAGTCCCCGAACAGCTACAAAAGCTAAGCTACTCCCACACACCAGCTCAATGAAGCTCTTAGAGAGCAGCCATGTAGGGCCCCTCCTGCTGCTGATAAGCCTGCATGGGCCCCTCTGTGGTGCCTACCCTGGAGAGAGGCCATTAGCCCAGCTGCAACTCCTTCCTGGATAAACTGCAGCTTACCAGCCTGCGAGCCGAAGGGCAACTTTTTTATTGCCCTTTCCGAACTTTATGTGTAAGCGTGGGGTGATAGCCTGGGAGGGGCTCTGTGTGCTGGAGTCTGCAATACAGTGTGTGTGTGTTCAAGCAGCGCGCTCCCGGCGCTTCCTGCCTGCTAACGGACAATCCCACGGTAGGGAGGGTGAGCTCTATCGGACCAGAACAATGCCAGAAAAAGGCTGTCATAAAAACAAACTACTGCTCTGGTTAGCACTGGGAAGAGGAGGGTAGGGGCCCTCTTTCCTTTACCTACCCCCACTTCCAACCCCACACACACTGCATCATTATTCACACGCACACATTAATGCAGACAATCTTAGATAACTAGTACCATGCGTCAGTACTTTTTACTGTTATCTTTTCTTACTGGCCTGTACACATTTGCATACACTACCGAGGAAACATGCCTGAAAACAACAAGGAGCAAGAGCTGAATATGCATAGACAGTACACACACACACATACAGCAATGTTGGTGCTGACAGTAAACAATGGGAACCTCCGCATTCACACTGGGTCCAAACAGCTTTGACATGTCACCAAAACCAGAATAACAAAAAAAAGAGAACAATTCCAGCGGTCCTCAGTACACAAAACACAGCACGGAGGACAACCAAGCCAGAAAACATCTGCTGAGTTGCAACAAACAAAACAACATGCAGCTGATGAACAGGCACATCGGGGGCCTCAGAAAACATACTAAATACCTTACATGGTGCCCCCGAAACACAGTTGGCTCGCTGACAAGGTTTTTGGCCGAGCGTATTACTGTCTCTCCCCAATCCAGCTTTATGATTTCAACCAAAGCCGAACACGAAGAGACACAGGAAACAGAATGAAAAGGGAAAGATGGGTCAAGATGCTCTGTGAAGAGGAAATTACTGGACAAGTATCAAATATAATGAAAAATTCTCTCCCCCGAGTCTGTCTTTGAATCAGGTACAGGACTGGAACAAAAAAACACAGCGGATGGCCAAGGACACTATACATAGGTGGATATCTCTGTATAAACGCAGCTACTATAAACTTTAATGATCCGGCAGTAAAAATTACATTGCATTCATAACGCATTAAGGGACTAGTTTCACATTTTGGGGAAATATGTTCTTTCCCTTGCTTGCCAAGAGTCAGATGAAAAGATCGATACCACTCACATAGTTCTTCATTAAATACACTGGAGCCATAAGGAGACATGGTTATCATAGTTTAGCATATAGACAGAGAGTTGAGGTCGTCTTACTCTGCACAATGATAACAAAAATGCAGCTGCCAGCACCTCTGGAAGTAGGATAAGGGAAACATTATGTAGCATTTAAAGGAATAGTTGGACACAGGGTTGCAGTTAGTGATTATTAAAACCACTGATGTCTGATTATCATTTGATCTGCAGGATTATCCTCAGGGTGTTGAGACTTTGTGTTTGTCAACACAAAAATCTGTTTATTTTGCAATTTTTTCCTAAATCTATTTAGTTCATCCTCCAGTCCAAGTGAACATTTGTGTTCAATTTGAAATGATTACTTCAAGAGTTTCTTGAGATATTGGGTTCACAAGAATGTGACAGATGGATGGATGGACACCCTGAAAACAGCGCAGGTACAGATGTCACTAACACCAAGCGTCAACCGACTGAGTCTCCAAGAAATTAGGTTGCTAGCAGCTTTCTGCTTTCCATCTTTATGCTAAGCTAACCGTTTCCTCACTCCAGCTTTCATAACTTGGATTAAACAGGAAGATAAAAACACTGTTTAAGTAGTTTAAGGTCAAACCTATTGCCCCTACAGGCTGTCCTGTCATCACTTTTTATGACACTGTCTTTACTCTATAAGCAAAAAATCAATTTGACCTTTTAGAGTTGATGTGTTCTATTTTAAATAAAAACTTGGATAGACACCCAGATATTGATAAATAGATTCATACAACCAGACAGAGACAGAGGGAGAGGCTGGTGAGGAGCAGATGGCCAAAAGTGGTCATCTGGTCAGTAACAAACAGACAGGTCAGAGCTCCACCATTGTTCTACCGCTCATGAATAATGCAGAGGTCTGAAGCCACCCGGAGCTGCTCCACCAACCTTCTTCTAACGGCCTCCAACCCTCTGAACGAGGCTCATGAAGGCAGCCAGAGAGTATGCTGAACTGCAGAAGTGCAAGCACAAACCTTTCTGTCATGACAGGGAGCGATGGATTACTCTCCATCTGTTCATTCATTCGTTTCAGACAACCAGAGTCAGAGCTGGGTGATGCCTTTTACCACTGTTTTCTGATGTTTTTTTTTTTTTAAAAAAACAAAATCAAATTGATCAGGTTGACAGGAGGAAATTACAGGTCAGACTGACAAGCTTTGATAAACAGAACTTCCACATTGCAAGAGTGAAGAGATTTGGTGCAGGCAGCTTTAGTTGCTCCACAGATTTGCCTCCAGGATCATTAGTATGCACCATATTTGATTTTCCACCACTCTGACTTTCCTGGAAATACTTCTTCACACTTGGGGCTTATTTATTTATTGATTGCGCCAAAGGGAGGCTGCATCATTCATCGGGGGTGACAAATATGTATTATTGCTTCATGTTGGATATTGTGGAGAATGTTTTTTGGCAATAGTATTCATTTTTGACAATAATGACAATATTACTTTATCTAATTTGACTGAATTGAATTGAGAGAAAGATCCATAATAGCTGCTCCTGAGGCCTTCAGGGCACCGGTACTACTATTCAAGCATCCAAAAGCATTAAACCACTTTCCTCTATTCTCGAACAGTTTTCATTCACAATAGGCTGAATATGCACTTGTCTGTTCAATTAAAGTTGAGCTATATAAGTGGCACGTTCTTACACTCTGGCAATGCAAAAATGACCTCATTATGCTGCTCGAATTGAGCTGAAACGATTGAAGGCTTGGGAAGGTGCAAAAAAAAAAAAAAAAAAAAAAAGGGGAGTACGAGTGAGTGAGCGAGACAGAGGATGAGGGGGGGTTAAACTGAAGAGTAAGTTACAGAAGAGAAAAAGCTCATCTTGGAAAAACTGCAATAATAACCTCTGCCAAAACCCTCTGGATCCTCATCCTTACTGGCTGACGGAAACTTCTCAACAGGCCTTAAAGCCACTGACAGAGAAGTGGTGGTGGTGAGCTTCACTCCCGCATAGATAAATTACAGCTACATCTACTTTAAGACATTTTTGTAACATAGCTGAAAATAAAGAAAACATCAGTCAAACATCAGCATTTAACAACATATATGTTGAAGTTGTTGAATGCATATCCTGGAAGCATGTTCACAACAGCATGTTCAACACAAACACACACAGTCAAAAAAACATAAAATGAGTGCTGGTCATAAATCATAATTCTGAGCTTTGTGTTTTTAGCATGTTGTGACTTCGCAGTAGAAATGTGACAAATACAGTCCATTATGCAGACTTTTTTAAATGGATTTTTGAGCCGTTGACATCCCACAGTACAATTCTCAAAGGAAATGGAAGAGCTCCTCACAGCTGGAAATAATTCATTTCAGGTGGAGATGAGACAGTACCAAAAGAATATAGGAAAACAACAACAACAACAACAATAAAAAGGGGTATTAAATCACAAGAAAAACATTTAACTTTGTCTGTGTGAAGTTGCAAAGACAGCGATGTCTCAGAGGAGTGGCATTCAATGCAATTACTGTAAAGCACGTGATCTCCGTGCCTTTATTTGTCACATGTGGGAATAAGATGCAAAAAAGTTTCTAAGGACGACTGAAAACTGATGAAAGTGCCAGAAAGTAGCAAAAATGTTAATGTAGTAGCTATAAAAGCTGAAGTAAAAACGATCACTGACAGGTTATCAATTTCAGCCAATCAATTTTATCCACAGTGACTTCTAGAGTGTTGATTTACAGCACAAAGACAGATTGCTTTAGGGCACAGAAGAAGTACTGCTGTTCCTCTAGCAGGTATAACTTTTCGTTTCCAAAACAGCAGATGGTGAAAGGCAGACAGGTCAATGAAACAACCCCCAAAAATAAAAAAGGGGAGCCTTCCGACACATTCATCTTCGTCAGGAAAGGCGAGGAGAAATAAATGCACATCACAGGAACAGAGGGAGGAAGGGCAAGAAGCAACATCCTGGTTAGAGGAAGCAACAAGGGTCATGGTTTCTTGGTGTGGAGCCAAGAGTTGACTCACAGTTCTTTGATTATAGTAATTACGCACGAAATCCTGATTAAAGTAGTGGTGACATGATAATGTGTAACACTCTTAAATATTTCTTTATGTTAGTGTCACTGTGAGTGTATATGTGCACTTTACCTTGTCTCTGTGGCTAATAAGAGTCTTTGATAATGAAGTAATAACAATACAAAGCAGGCTCATGCAAGTTGAAAGCATGAAAACATAAGGTTTATATCTCTTTGACCCTGCACCCTACCAAAACCCATTTACCATGATGTTCTTGTAAACAAGCTTCTTCCTTTCTCTCTACTCTAAACATCAGCCCAGCCCTGCCTCCAGCATACACACACACACACGCACATGTGCACACACACACACACACACACACACACACACACACACACACACACACACACACACACATAACACCCATCTGCTTCTGCTCTCCAGACCTTGCATCTGTCCTGCCATGAACCATATCTCTCCTCAACACACACACACACACACACACACACACACACACACACACACACACACGCACACAGTGAAGTGTTAAAAAAAAGAAAGAGTGATTCTGTTCTTGCTACATCAGAACACAGAGGGCATGGCCAGAGATGTGAACTCTTTTCAGCTCAGCAGGAAGCTCGACACACGGACCAATTTGAAACAGCAGAAACAAAAGCAAATCTGTTTCTGAGAAAGAAAAGAAAGGCAGATATTGCAGGAATTAAATCGTTGGCGGGATGAAAAGGATGTTTTGAAAAAAAAAGAAATACCTCCTGTGGGAAGCTGGCAGATCGGCAGAGGATGTGAAAAAAAAAAAAAAATCCTCTCCCACCATCTAAAATACATCATCGTTAGCAAATTCAGATCCATACACTGTCACAACACCACAGCCGGCGTGAACACAGGACTCCATGGTCTGAGTGTGTGTTCCTGTATATGAGGCTTTTTCTGTTGCATAATCAGAAATCATCCCGTTATCACAGGAGTTTACTGTGTGCGTTCAGCTGCTGGCAATGTGTATGTGCAAGATCAGTTGCGTTGACGTGATGCATGTGACACAGAGATGACAATTAAACACACACACACGGGTCACACAGGAGACATCTGGCACAGTGACAATGTAGAGGCTATGACACAATGTTGGCTCTTTGGTGTCAAAACACACAGTTTATGTCACGTTTGTGGACACACACACACGCTAACACAGAATGGGGTGGATCTGTTGGTTGACTGGTTAATGCAACTTGGTTGATAAATAACAAAACTACCAAAATGAGCTTTTTATGATATGATAATGATTTAAAACTGTGAGTAAGACAAAACAAAGAAACTGAAGGTGTCGTCTGAAAACTCTGATAGTAATTTCTTTTATTTTAATTCTTTTTTTCTTAACAAAGCAATGACTCAGGGGAGAAAATCACCAGCGGATTTCTGCAAGAATACACGTAAAATGAGACACAGAGAGGAGACGGCAGTCTACATGAATAAATATAAATGCTTTAATCGCTGATTAATGTTGTATTTTTGTGTGTTGTGTTGTGTGTATTGTGCACATGTGTGCCTAAACCTGACTGTAAAAACATGGTACATAGGATTTATGTGGTTCTTTGTCTGGCTGACTGTGCGCTGTTTAATTATGTGTGTGTGAGGAGCATGAGGAGTGTGTGAGGGAAGATGGGAAGGAGGCTGGCCATCAGGATGTGGAGTCCATTGTCTGTCCGACAATGAAGAGATCGAGTCGGCAGGAGTCCTGTGGCTCTCTCAATGGAGGTATTAACATCTGGGGCCAGAGGGCTGCGGTGTGTGTGTGTGTGTGTGTGTGTGTGTGTGTGTGTGTGTGTGTGTTTCAAGGCTTTTTCTCCCAGATTCACTCTAAAGCAGATGTCACAACGAATCCTTCAAACAACCAAATTGGTTTTCAAACATCTCTCCTTCTAACCTGCCTCAGTCTTGTTTAATCTCTTACTATTTTTGTGAAGGATTATGTGTATTCTTAAAGGTCTGCAAACTTGATTTCACAAATTAAAAGGTTGAGTCGGGTGAATTTTGGTGGGATTATCCTCTGCTACATCTCCGCTACGCTGCAAATGTCAACCTGCGGCTCCATGCCGATGTTGGATTTTATTACTTTCTTTAATCTTTGCAAATGACACAGTGACAGACGCAAGCGCATGCATATCAAACTCATCGCCCACAAATTTCATGAAAAAGAAAGTTCATTAACGCCTCTCAGACGTGTGTCTCCACTAAACAGCGTGAGATTCATGATTTATGTGTAAAAACACGCTGTGTGAGGTCACACTGACTTTTGAACTTTGACCTTCCAAATCTATTTGTGTCATCCATAAGTCCAGAAAAAAAACCTAATTTAAAGAAAGTCTCTGCGGGTTTTACAGACATATTATGTTCACAACGGGATGGGAGGATGGAGCTGGACGAACAGTAAATGTACAACAAGCTTCCGTCAGTGGAGGTATAATTACAGAACTATTGCAGAGGTACATTAACACTCATATAAAACCATCCTCCCACATGGCAATAACATGACTTCCACTAACTTCCCTACAATGTTTTTACTGTCTTTAGTTTGTAGAAGTATATCCCCCCTCTACTGTCTGTTAGTTAACTGGCAGTGGCACCATCCAGCTTGTAAAAAAAAAAAAACAGAAAGAAAAGGAAAAACAGACAGAACACCCCCCACCTCCTCTATCACCCCCATCTCAACTTCAGCTCCTCCTCCTCATCATCCTAAACCACCACCTTTTTCTCTTTTTTTCTAACTTTTTTTTTTTTTCTACAAACCCACTTAGTCACTGTCCGGTACAGACCCTACCCCCTCTTCTTCCTCCTCCTCATCCTCCTCCTCCCCCTCCTCAGTAATTACAATAATCAGTCAACTGAAGCTAATACTTACTTCATTAAGACAAAAAACGAAGCACTCCAAGAGTAATATCTCAACTCTGTGGATTACTGTCAATATCACAGCTGTGTTTTGAAGTGTCACCTGAGGGAACAGAGGCAGGTCTAGTTGTTGCTTTTATGTCACTGTGAAGTGAAGTGGATGATGAGAGCTGCCACACATGACACCTATAACTTCCTTAAGAAATATGTCCACATGGGTTTTCAGCTGTAAAACTCTCTAACTTACTCTGTGACTGCTGTCAACACAGTTTATATAGTTCATACAGATGTGAAACAATATTATATTGACTCCATAGACAATACATGATAATAACCACTATGAGGGGGGATGTTTAAAAGTTCATTACAGGACAGATGTTACAGACAGATGATAAACATGAAGCGCCACTCAGGATAAAGTGACATTTTTTCAGCACAAACACTATATTCTAAGAGTGATATTACCCAGTGTGCATTGTGATTCCGAAGCAGTAATGTAGATACACTGACTACAGTCAAACGCCGGACTTGATTCTCTTCCAGCAGTTCCTGACCGCAGTGCGCTGTGTTTACACTGCGCGAAACGGAGATAAAGTTGCACACACGTTGAGCTTAAAAAACGCACAATCTGCGCACATTAGCGCAGAAATCAATGCAGATGAGGTCACGCACCGTCCCTCAAAAGCGTCTTACGTCCGACAAGAAATTATGTTTTTTTTTTTTTAAAGAAAACAAGAGGCTTCGTGGCAACAGTTGGAGACTCAGGATGAGGATGTTTTCTACCTCTGTTTCCTTCGGCTACTTTTAACCACGACACCACAGTACTGCAGAATAGAACGGCTCCAAACTTACCTTATTGTGATGGTTGTGATCGGAACAGGCAACGCGTCCTGCGCTTTCCTCCTCGTCTTTCTCTGACGACAGATCCACTATCCTTTTCTCCTCTCTCTCTCTCTTCTCTTCTCTTTTCTTCTTTCTCCGTTATCTCGGGTTTGTTTCTGAATTTCAGTCACAGATTATTCCACATCCTCACCAGTTTCTGGCACGATTGGCTTTATCTCCCCTCTTCACTTCTCTTCTCTTGTTTTCCACGATTATTTGAAATATCTCTGCTGTGAGGCAAATCGAGCCATATGATCCTGTCATTCAGTTTCTACACAGAGAAACTGGCTCCCAAGGCTTTGTAACACGAAACCAGAGGAGGAGTTGGAGGAGGAGAAGACGGTTAAAAAAAAGGAAAGAAAGAAAAGAAAGCGTAGATTTAATCCACTAATCTGGGACCAGGGTAGATGGATCTTTCCGTCTCTGCGCACAAGTTAGAGCAGTCCGGTCCGTACCGAGCAGGCGGATCGGAGCGGTCGTGGCGCTGCGTCTCTGTGCCAATCTCGACTGAAAATGATGTGAGTGTATGTGCGTGTGTGTGTGTGTGTGTGCGCTGTGCGTGGCGCTGCAGCGTGTGTGCGCCCCTAGTCTACTTCTGCAGTACGCATCACAGCAGGAACAGGAGAAGGATTTTCAAAAAAGGCACACAAACAGGTCTCCGCCCATGAGCCGAACAAGGCCCCCGGCACACACACGCGCGCGCGCGCGCACACACACACACACACACACACACACACACACACACACACACGCCCCCCCCGCGCGCACGCACACACACACACACACACACACACACATATATATATATATATACACACACACACACACACACACACACACACACACACACACACACACACACACACACACACACGCACGCACACAAAGGGCCCCCCTCCCCAGCAGCCACCACGCTGCTTGATTATGACCGTTTCATTATGTGGGACGTGAAAGGTCTGTTTTAGGAAAGTACTTCCCAACCTGGGCTCTGACCTCAAACACTCAGAGGTCTCTGTTAACGGGCTCACGCAGCCAAATGAGCACGGGGCGACTAAAGAGACTATTGTTCACCTCCACTTCCCGTGCCAGTGAGCAAGGTAGCAGCTCCGGACCTGCTCTGAGGTTGAAAAAACAGTATAGTACTCAATACAGCATTACTACAGTTATAGTATATCATATTAGAAAACACAGCAGTGCAAGAATAAAGAAGAATCTTTTGTTTTGAGTCTTTGGTTCGTTTTTAAATGAAGCCTTTAGCCAGATGCAGCATTTATGGCTCCTGTTGGATTCTGTTATTCATTTTTTTCTTTGTCTCATGGAAAGATCAATAATGTGATTTTATAAAATTCATGGATTGAGGTCTGAAGCATCATCTTCACATGACAACATTCAGGATCTGTGTGTTTCAGTGATGTAAGTTTATTGATTGCTCCCCAAACACGAATTACAGCTCAGCACCTGCTCTCATAATAAATGTTCAGCCTCAGCAGAGTCAACGATGTAAGCAAGAAGCAACAACATCATGTTGTTAAAAGACTGAGGATGCTGTTTTAGGAATTTAACAAGGGTCCACTCTGGAGCAAAAGTCATTCCTCAGTACAGACTGCAGCCATTTTGCGGGGCAGAAGCTAAAGTGCACATCATTCATGTTGTATATATTTATATTTATATGGCTTCTAAAAGGAAACTCTATCATCTTAGTACCGCATAAATATGGAGGTTTTCACAAGAAACAAAAAAGATGAAATATAAAGAATCTTTATTGCTAATGACAAATAAAATTCCAAAAACATTGCATCCCATATTTCCCATGTTGCACTATGATAACATCTTTTATTAGAAACATCTCCTGCCTTTTAAATGCCAATGTCTTACAAACACCACTGTATTCAGTCTGTAACTTCACTTCTGTTCAAAATGTTAAGACTCTTATCTACAATTGCGCATTAATGGAAAGATTGAGAGAAGGAAATAAAATAAAAAATAAAAATGTAACTGCTGAGTATAGTCGTAAGTTTGCTGTTAGTTTGGGGTCGTTGTTTGTTCTGCAGGCTTCCATCCAAACAACATGGCGACTAACACCATCAGTGCAGCCAGTGAAGACTGTGCCATATGGTTTCAGCTTATTGTATGTATCCATATGTCATATCACAGAGGCATCTGTGGTACAGTAACACCTGTGTCTTAGATCAGCTGTCTTATAGTAGCATTGAGCTAAAACATATCCTCATCTGTGTTGCCATGTAACCATCATTACCTTCGCATCTGTCCATTAGAAGCTATTTCAGTTTTTACAAAAGCAGCCGTCTCTTCCAAGTCTGTGCGATTCCTTCTTCCGAACAGATTATCACCCTGTTTGTGGCTAAAAGAGAGAGAGAGAGTATTTCCCTGTTAGAAAAAACAACTCTGAAACACAGGTTCAAGGTATTTTGTAGAGACAACCATACATACTAACATCATTAGTCCGACTTTAATGTTGGCATGTCTAATTTTATAACACTCTGAACTTTAAAATGACAAATTAATAAAAGTCCCATTGGTCTTATTCTTTACTTCTTGCCCGGTCCTTAAGCTCCTGTCAAGAAGGGTTGAGATCACACCAGCGCCATCACAGATAAGAGCATAAGAAATGGAGTAATGTAGCGACATCACGTCTATAACATGATGAATTTGCTATAACTAACAAAATGCTGGAAATAATAGTTAAATGAAAATATAGAAATCATAAAATGTGCGTGTATTAGGACAGAAAAGAGTAGAAACTGTGTGTTTAAATGTGTATGCGTTAAATCATGATTTTTTTGTGTTTAACAAATGAGGGAAAAATTAAGATATTAAGAAATGGTTATCTCTGGAGAAAACTTCCTCAAAAGACACTAGCAGGCAGAATAGGGACGCTAGGAAAGCACCAAAACTACCTAGGAAATAGACAGAGAGGAAAAGAGAGAATATAACCAAAAATTGAGATGAATAAAAAGAATAAGAAATTAAACTCAGTAATCATGAGATACTATAGTTGACAATGATTCACAGTGATGATTAAAATGATATGTTGTGATTTGAAAGTCTATGTGATACGATGATGAGGTGTATGTGATTAAGTTAAAATCTACGATGCTGTAGTCAGGTATAGAGAGTAAGAGTGTGTATGTGACTAGATGATGGATGTGGGCTGGACAATTTGATGAGGCAAAGACTGATGGAAAATCACCCGATACGAATTGAAACAGTCATGACCAAAAATGGGTTTATGGAAAAGAGTCGAAAACGAAAAAAACACAGAATCTTGTCAGATTCTTCCAACATTGGTCACCTACTGAAGAGGACTGACTGTGAAGGACTCCTCCTCATGCCACCAACCAAATAGAGATGGAGTTCAACAGAGCAACATTATCATTCACATCGCTGCAAAGAGGATCTACTGACCGAGTCAAGATAAGGACGAGGAGAGATTAAATAAAGTTGCCACCGGGTAGTGGATTATAATTTGTTCTCCAACGCGATTCTGCTCAACCTGACTGCATAAGTCCAGACCGATGGTAGGCTCCTACCTCAAGTCCGGGACTGTAGTAGGACTCAAAGGCCACGCTGTGAATCCCTCGATCTCCACATCCAAACATCATCAAAGATCATCCAACAGCATCAGTTCTTGAGTTTACCAAATCAGATTTAGAATAGATTTATGATTTAAGTTGACAATAGACATGTTATTAAGCTTTGCTTTGCCATTGCTAAAAATAAATATCCTAAATTGCATTTAAAGTAGAAATTGTGGACATTGAATTATTAATTTAATCTCAGACAGTAATACAGAGACTGTGTATGTTAACAAACAATAAGGTTCTGACAGGTTGTTCTAGTTCCCTAAACGTATGAACGTATCCCTGTGGTAACTCAAACAGCAGAATATCATCCTAGCAACTATACCAAGTGCACAGATCGTTTAGGGGAGAGCTGTAGTTAACGCGTGTGGCTGGTGGTGTTCAGTGGCCCAGGGGCCACTTGGCTGCGGGGCAGCACTAGAGTAAGTGGGATAGGCGTTTGGAAGTATACAGTGAGTAGCTAGGTGAATATCCTCACACCAGCTTAAGCAAGCTTCAGAATCAGTGGCTAGTGAGCACCGTCACTGCTGATAGCTCTAACCCGAGGGACGGAGAGCTGGTCCAGACTGCCTGTACAGGGGTTTAACCTGGAGATCTAACATCCTTCACACTTGTCACATGATAACTGATGGGTTGTTTTTCAGACTCTAGAAAGACCCCCCACCCTTCCCCACCCCTACCCCTGGCACCACATGACACGTTATGCAACTGTTTTCACAGGCTATGATTTGTGATGCTATCAGTCATTTTGAAACCATGAAATGAAAAATAAATGTCAGGTTGATATTCATATGTAACATTCTGGATTTATGTCTAAAATTTTGAATGTGTAAAGTAAGTGCCACTTCTGTAAGTTGCAGAATATAAACAACAATAGAAGTGTGGACACAATGGAGGTATTGTTGAACATAACGTAAAGTAGGGTACAATAACACCAGGAGCGATGCAAGAACATGAATAAAATGAGACTAATGGCCATCAGTTTGTCACAGTGGTGCATGCTGGGAGGTTTCTATTTGCACCTTACTTTGCTTGCCTCAGTGTGAACTCATACACATGAATAATTTTAGGCTGATTTATACAAAGAAAAAAAAAGAGTTTTTTTTTTTTTTATGGTTGAAATACAAAAAACACTGAGTTAACAACAGCTACTTTTTCTGATTGTTTATTGATTTGTGAATTTACAAAAGAGGCTAAAAAAGAAAAAAGAAAAAACCCACAACAGAGAAGACAAAGAAATGAAATAATGCCAAAGATTTAGGATTATGAGCTAAAGATTAAGTGTCAAGATTAGAAGACAGATATTAGAATGATAATCTCTGAGCATTAGCAGAGAAAATATTACAAATATTTTTTGTCTCAATCTAGACTAAATATTGATGTGACTGCAGACACCACGGGGCCTTTTAACCCCAGCACAGATCGATAAACAGATACCAACATGGGCTATTTCCCAAAGGAAAGACCCCAACATCTTTAGCCATACATCACTTGTAGTGTCTGTTACTGCAGGAACGCATTCAGCACTTTAACCACTGTTTACAGTCGTCTCTCAGCCCCACCTGATGTTAAACTGTCTGAATTTACATGTGGACGTTGTGAAGATAGTCGCCCAAATCCTCACACAGACAGATTACCAAATAAACAAGGCTGAATTATAATGCTTATAATCTCAAACACACAATAGGTTTTTGCCGCTCTGGCACAGATTTATTTGGTTTGAGAGTTAATGAGTTTGGATTTAGGACACTAATTTGGAGTCGGACTCCTATTCCTCAGTGTGTTAAAAACAGCTCAGTGATGAAAAAGAGAAGTAGCACGGCCTCAGGCCACATCAAGAGACACTGTTGAGAAAATGTGGGTTTTGTGCTAGAAAGTTGTGCCTGTTATGGTAAACATGGTCTTCTAGGAATTTAAATCAAATAAAGAAAGCACAAGAAATTTCAATAAAGATGTTGACCTTCACTCAATGTTTCAGTATCTACTCTAGTCAATAATGTTTAAAAATGGAAAAGATTATGATGAAAATAATTCATGGGGATTATTTTCACTCAAGGTTTGACTCAAAAGACTTCAGTTGTCTTAAGTGAAGTAGTCATGTACGAAGTTCCAAGCCTGACCTCAAGTCCAATTTGCTATTGATGTATTGTGCTGCTTATTCAGCAGATGGAGCGCAATAAATACATTTCAGTGTACCCACCAACTTTATATGGTGTTTTTACTTGTTCTCTTATTCAATTTCCTATATGCTGAGCCAGTTTTATGACCCCCAGGCCTGTAAAAACCATTCAGATCTTCATGATGCCAATCTGTAAATACCACAGTCTTTCTGTTGCGCTTAAGATTTTTTAAAATGCTTCAAAGAAGCAACTCCAGCTTCGTTTTGTTGATCATGTATCACCATTAAATGCTTTCTATGGCATCAGTTTGTTAGTGAGATGGTTGGAGATGTGTCTATTATAAGAGCACATTCTTTATCTTTTTTTAAACCTTTAAAAATGTATCGCGTTTCATGCCAAACTGGAGTTTAATTTACATCTTCACTTTGACGCCAGCTTTTGATTCCACCCCCAATTTAATTTTTTTTTTGTTCGAACACCTGCAGTGGGTGTGCAGGAACACTCAATTTGCCAGCGTTTCTGTTTATCAGTCAATGTACAGCCATCAACAGTCTGAAAGCAAAAACTTTGGAGCATGCAGCAGCGCCGCGGCTCTGCTCATGAGGCCTCAAGAGTGTGAAAGCATAAATTACAGGCTAACAGTTGACAGCATAGCAAAAGAAAGATAGCGGCAGATAGCGAGTCAGCAACTCAGAGCTCTCGCTCACTCTTTTTTCATAGAATCTGATAAACAATAACAAGGGAGGACAAGTAATTACAGCACTGCAATGGCATGTTTTTTTCAGATGGATAAAAAGATAGAGATTTGCATTTTACTTCAGTAGATCATCTTAAGATTAGAAAGTCTTTAAATAAATCACAAGTTTATTTAGTTTGTGTGACTCTATATCATCTATTTATCACTACAACAGGTCATAGCATGCGCGTCTGTTGGACACATGGCCTTCCACTGTATTTCTACTACATATCCAATTTCATCTACACCACTGGAAACTGCTGTTTCCAATTTTTGATGACTCAGTTATTCACTGGGGATGAATCTCCTGAGTTTTCAGTTTAATGCAAACAAAACCAAGGAGCTACTGCTGTAACATGGAGGTGACTTAAGCATGCATATACCTTAAGAGCAAACTGGACAGAGCGCCAACAACACTGATGTCCTGTGCAAAAAAAGATTGAGGAATGAGGTCTTTTACGATCTGTGTTGTGTTAAAATTTGATGCAAAGTATTGTACGTTGATCGTACTTCAGGTTGTGCTCACAGTGCTTCCCCATACACACTGATAGGTGCAGTAGGTCATTGATTATAAGGTTTTGGCAGCCATCATCCTGTATCAACAGTACCAATAACCTAATTACCTAAATTATGGAGTACCCTCTTATACCATCATAACAGCTCTGACCCATCAGGACATGAAAATGGGGCCTTTGCAGCTGTCTTATATGTCTGGCACTGAGACTTTGGCAGCAGATTCTTGGGTTGTGGGACAGGGGCCTGTTGGATCCTGCTTGTTCCAGTACATCCCACAGATGCACAACCCAGATTAGGATTTGAGTATGTTTTGAGGGCTTGCTCAACACCTTGTGCTCATTGTCACAGTCCTTGACATATTTTCTTAGCAGTACCATTTTCATGCAGGTGTGAGATCGGTTTAAAACAATGGTAGGGAGATTGTACATGCCAAAGTAACAGGATTGCTGCAGAGCACTCCAGATCACTTTCACCAGCAGATATATTTACTAGAAACGTAGCTTTTCAACTTTTGACAAAATCACATTTTGCTGTCATAAAATCCTGTGATTGGCCTGTTTGGTTACTGTGAGAGTTCAAACAGGTGTGATAAGAAAGAGAAGTGGTGAAGAATAACAATCTTCAGGTATGATTTTAGAAAATAACTTCCATATTAGCACTACTTCTTGCAGTATTGGATGCAGTCCCATACATATCGCCAGTTTCTGTAGACATACACACACGCTCATTGTCCTGTCTGGTACTGTATTTAACTGCTTCAAGTCATATGTTGCAGATGAAAGTTCTTCTAAAAGCTATAAAATGAATAGTGGTGTTCCTCAAAGTTCTATTTTAGGCCTGTCACTTTTTAACATTACATGGTGCCACTTGGAAATGTCATTAGGAGGCACAGCATTAATTTTTACAGCTATGGGGATGAACCAGAGAGTATCTCTCCTGATGACCCAGGGCTCAGATCTTAGTTTTGAACTCACGTTAGAAACATTGAGGGAGCATCCCAATGGCTGCATATTTGGGGCACATGAAACACAGGCACTAAGTCTGATTCCTGGCTGGGACAGTTCTTTACTGAGTTCTACTCTCTCCTGTCGTTCTCCCATTCAATATCACTTTTTTCCTGTCAATGTGAATCTAAAAGGTGCTATACAAATAAAGAGTGATTGATTGACTCCCGGGCATCATCAAGCAGCACCTCTCACCTCTACATGAAACCCTGAATGAATGCTCTAAGCATCTCTGTCAGTAACAGGCTGCTACATGTGTGCTTTGTAAAAGAACACATCTCTACAAGTCTTTTTGTACCTGTAACCTTCAGCACTGTCATCAGACTAAAACATGTATTGGACTGTAAGTCAGTCACACTGCCAACTCACATCAGATTATATTAGACATACACACTTCACACACTTGGTTTTGCTTCTACAGTTGCAACAGCTGCATTTGAAAACAGTTGAGCCACCACCCAGCTTCAGTCTTTCAAGTGTAATTTTTGTATTTAATGGTCTAAATGCAGTTTCATTGTCTCCTCATTTTATATGTGGTTTTATTTCTCTAATTACACTTTATAGTTACCATTTATGTTGGTGCAGCATTTAATATGTTTTCAGTTTTCTTCATGCTTCACTATGATTGTATTTACTTTTTTTTTAAGTTTAGCTTGTTCATCTGCTGCTGGTGCTTGTATTTTATTGCAACAGTTTAATTTGTCAGTGCGACTGAGTCAAAAATAAAGACATGAAATATCTACAATGTGCAAGCAGACATCATCCAGCTTAATCCACACAGGACGGTCTGTCTGAGGCTGGCTCAGGAAATCCAGCTCTTCATATAGTGAACGTAGGAGGGATTAACTGTAGTGATTCACAATTCAGGTCAATCTTCCCCAGCAACAACAGAGACAGAGATTTTGTTGATATTGATGGGAGCTGAACCCTAAAGAGCTTCAGCTTTCATACACCCCACTACTGGACTCTAAAATGCAAAACTCATCGTTTACTTGTGTCAGAACTGGTGATGCTGAGGTTGAATGAGTGACAAGCAGGAAAAGGGACATTATTTAGCTCATGTCTGGCAAATGTAGAAAGCGGGTCAGGAGGTGAGAAAGTGGGGTAAAGTCTCATTTTGAGGCAGAGCACAGGTCACCTCCCACGAGCCTCTGCTCTCTTTGCATCTCTCCTCTCGTCTCGCTCTGTTTGGACTTTTCTATCACAGTGAGACTTTGGATTTACTTAAGCTGAGATTTACCCTGAGGGTGGGGGAGTTCCAGATAGAGATGGAAAACATTTTGTTCTGAGCTATTACCTCATGTTACCTTTCATTGTCATGTCAGAAATGCGTCGAACATATTTACTGCCACCTGTGGAAGATGCTGAGGATGTAAGGCATAAAAAGAAGCGTCTTCCAATATTATTTTCCGAAAAAATTGAAATTCTCCAATAGATATGTATCAGATTCTCTCTTCGACAGACATAAGTACAATTAAAGTAAACCGCATTGACCTTACAACAGAATTAGGATGCCAGACTATCATCAGGATCGTAAAGAGAATGAAATGAAAAGTAATGAATGAATTTAACACCCTGCAGTGGTGGTTTGATTCTAAACGGGGGAGAACCTAAGTTGTCATAATCAATCTAAAGGTCTCTTTGCAACGTTAGCTTTTTGACAGAAAACTGCTTTCAGTCGCTGCTGATCTGTCACATTTCATGTCATTGCAATTTCTTGGGTAAACATTTGTGGAACGAAGTGGAGAAATCTCCTGTCTTCATTTGGAATGAATGGCCCAAATGTTTCATTGCCTCTGCAGTCGCCGGATGCTAAATATCTATTGAGATGAGTGTATTAAAGCATGTCCCATATGATGACTGGCTCCCTCCCTGACGGAAGAAGGATATTACGGCTCAACAGAATATTATTTCATTCGATTTGTATATTCATTAGAAGGAGATGGGAAGCGACAAGCAAGGTTTTAATCAGAGAGTTTTTGGGAGGGGAAAAAGGAATCTTTTAAGAATTGCTTTCCATTAACGCTTCATAAACATGCCTCATCTTTTTCATCTGACCTGCAGCTGAAATCGTGCTGTTTCATTAGAGATGGAAAGAATAGGGTCCTGCTTTCATCAAAGTAAGGCGGCTTGGTTTGAGAGAGTGTTTTCCAACACTGGAGAGGAGTTTAATTTTCTTAAAAGTCATAGTGATTGATCAGTAAGATGACACAGATAAACCACTGGATCAGCCTTGGGTTTATTTCACTTAATTTCACAAAGTCTCCAAGCCTATAAATCAGTGACAGATCTCTGCTTAATTTGGATATCTGCATAGTTTGCCTCACTGCTGCTCTGTCTGTCCTGATGGGATAACAGTATGATAATTTACTGTCTTATGTAAAGAGGAATAGTCTCAGGGTGTTATTAAATTCCAATGGAAACTGTGAGTGGGATTTTCTTCAGTCTCAAAGTGAGAGAGTGTGCCGCCTGTCAGCGCTGAGGGAAAATCTGCCTGTGTGGTGGGGTTGAGGCCCCTGGGACCCCTGGATCTCTCCTCTCCTCTCCATCTTCTGCTGGGGCCCCTGGCCCCTGCCTTGCCTACTATAATAAACAGCCCTTGCATCCCCTAAGCTCCATCACTCTCTTCTCTGCAAAGCCTGCCTGATGAATCTTCTTACGAAGCTATGCATATGCAAAGACACTAGCAAACACAAGAGAAATTATACATGGGCAGCTTAACTCCTACACTGTTCTGTTCTTTCAGAGGAAGATACATGAGAATGGGTTGCAGTTGCGCCTGCAGTGTGATACTCTCATTTGGGATGCCAAAAGTTCGTCCGGTGTTTGAACAAAAAACAATCCTTGGTTTAAGACACACACAAAAAAATGGAGCCATTTTTAAAAGGCCAATTTCTGCCTCAGGCTTGTTGGTAGTTGGCTGTGTATGCACATTATTCGCATCCACTTGTTTTCTCAGGGACCACTACCACAAATGTTGAATATGACGAGCTATACTAACCTCAGTGCTGAGGTTGTGTTTCTGTGACTATGCTTTTTGTATTCGCAGCTGGATTTCACTTTGAATGCATGATCAGTCTTTGCAAGACTAAATCTGTAACCCAGATCTATACTAGAGGCAGTATGATTGGATTGATGCTGGAAAAGAATCAAATTAAAAAGAAAAACCTTGTATGTTGATATTTATTTACTAACTGCCAGAATAGTTTACTGTACACAACTCAGCTCTATGAACAAGTGTGTGAGACTTTTAATACATCTTAACCACTGTTAGCATGCTAAAAATTAGTGCTAAACACAAGTGTAACTGAGTTAGCTGATGCTAATGTCATTAGGCTTGACAATGAATGTCTGTGAGCTACCAAATTTTAAAGGTAATCCTCATCATCAAACACTTGTCGAGATGATCTCAGACACTTAAAGCCTCAAATGTCATGGAACATGAGGAAAAATCAGAGGATCACTAAGCTCTGTGGACGGATTGCAAATCCATTCCGATGAGATATTTCACTAGATATATGAAGTTTGCTGTGCTAGAGGCATAAATTGCATGGAAATAGATCCAGTAGTTGGAAGTATTAAATTATAAATGCATCAGGTCAATAGAGTTTTGAGGTTTGCAAATGTTTGCTCAACATTGCACAGCAATGAAATTAAATATTTAATTCTGGGATATAGTGGTGGACTGACCACCAGACCAATAACCTCTACAAAAATGTCGCAAGCATGGCTAAAAACTCTCAACATCTGGAATTATACACCCAGATGGCACTGAGTTACTGGATATTCTTCACAGAGAACAATGGCTTGACAAAGGCATCTATGTGTTAGCAATAGGACAGGGAGGATTACAATCCTGCCACATTGCTCAAATCCAGTTTGTTTTTATGTGCACCCCTCCTCCCACGTGTCATCTAATGCAATCATCTTTCAGTCAGTGTTCAACGCTGAAAATCTAATCACACTGGTTTGAGGTTTCAGAGAGCCATCTGCTTTAATCCAATTTCTGACAAATATCCCTGTCACGACGCTCCCTCTGTCACCGTAACAACTACGCATTTCAGCGGGCTAATTTTACAGGTTCATCTTGTTAGGGATGAGACAGATATGAAGGGTTGACGGGGTTTGAGTTCTGGACACAGCTGTTAATGCCTCCCACACCTTGCCCATCCCAATGAGGGCATTTTCCACTGCTGTGACCCTGGCAAGCCTCTTGGATGTCTGGACAATGACAGACAGACACTGAGCTTCTTTCTGTCAGCCTCAGCCCCCTGATTTACACCATATCTCACATTCTCTGGAGTCTGGGCATCAGAATGCCTTTGCAAGGAATCTTTGCAATCCTAAAGGGCAGCTCGCTCAGCCGTGAAAAACAGTCAAAATACTTACACTTGCCATAAATGCCCATAAGCTTGGCAATCTTTCATGCTTTATAATGTTGTCCCTGCGACACGGCAACACTGAAGGCCTCTGATAGGGAAAACAAAAGACAAATGACAGACTGTGGCCTTTTCTAATCTATCAATTTCTTCTAGAGCCTTTTGTCCTTCAAGCAGAGTGCTGCATGTGAGCCTGGTATTGCACAGCTACGATTGTATCACTCTGAAAATTCCTTGGACAGTGTTTGAACTTGGTCAAACACATTTGTTTGATGACCTTTAACCCAAAGCTACCTTGGCTGAGAAGCTCACAGAGTTCACCCTGACATAGCTCCTTCCCTGTTACAGTAAGGGCTTGTCATGTTCCTGGCAAATCTCTATCAAACACTCCTGCTCAAACAAAAATGAAATGTTTATGGGCAGATGTGGCAGATGTGGCATTTATACAGGGTTCCATAGTATCATTTAGTGATATTTAACAGTTCCTGGCACTCTGTAAAGCCAGTAGAGTGTCTCCATCCTGCTGGGTAAGTGAGTGGACTGGTACCATTAGCAGACAGACTGTGGGCACTGGCTAGAGACTTAAGACCCATTGTTAGAGCAGCAGTTTAAATACCAGCATGTTGTTAATACCCCCACACGCTGATTCACAAATACAGCCTCCCTACACGGAAACGCACATACACGTCAACACTCCTGCCTTTGTGTTCTATCTCCAAGAAACTGCCAGTGTTATTTCCATTAGCTCCTCTGTCTGCCAGTGTGTGCATGTAGGGCCGTCAGTACAGTGTAGAACAGTACACTTCTTTCTGGTGAGAGAGATGAATTGTGCTGTATAACCACTTAACCCTCACTCCCCCCTATGCCATCCTCCCATGGCAATCCCAATAAAACCTGGATTATTTTTATAACACAATGTTGGGAGCTGACTTTACAAGCTTCCCTTCAGCTCCTGGGTGTGAGACACCGAGTGAGTGAGTGATGGAGTGGGGTTGAGGTGGGGTTGTAGTTGTTGGGGGGTGGAGGGCAAGAAAGGCCAGGTCAAAACCACTCCGTGTCTCCGAAAAGGGCAGCATATCCAAAACCATCAATGAAGGCCTTTTCTGCTGGGAGGAAAAATAAACACTCTGACCGATCCTTTTCCTTTTGCTTTTGCTTCAGTCTGGTGCTACAGAGGATATTACTGTAGCTGTAGTCCTCAACCAAAGCTGATGGCTTTTCTGTACCGTCCATCATCATCTTTATCTTGTGGAAAGGTCAAGTTTAGCTGTGTTTGTGCAGTTAAACAGCTCTTCACTGTCAACGAAGCAAAGGGTGACAAAGAGATGTTCTTCTCTCAGCTTGTCACAAATTCAACCTGCTATTTTAAAAAGTTAGACAGAAGACTCAGCACTCCTTCTCACCCCAGTAACTTTTGTACAGTCCCTAATTTTATTGAGTGAAGATATTGCCACGGCACTGGTTGCCAGCTCTGTTTTCCCCGCTCACTGACAAGAGAGGCACTTGAATTATTGGAGATTTTGACTGTGAAAGAGCAAACAACTGCCAAACTGGAAAATGATTAATATAGCAGGTAATGTAACTCACAATTACTTGGACTCCTTTCAAAGAGAAAAAAAAACTAACTAAAAGAGAAAGCTTGCAGGAATAGTAGTTTTTATCCTGCTAAATGACCTTGCTATTACAGCTGTAAAATTGTCACTTGCATCGACTCATCCCCTGAAATTGGGACTCAACTTAATTTCTCCTCCAGTCTCTGCTCCTTGATAAAATCAAAGTTGAGAGAAATTTTCCTTCAGGCAGAGCCAAGTTTCCTGCCATTTCTCATCTGAGCATAGTGCGATGTGTGAGGGGACGATGACTAATTCTATGAAAATTAATCAGGGTGACTGTAGGGGTGGTAGATTTAGGGTGAGATGTATTTTCCATGTAACTCAACTTTAATCTTATATTTAGAAGCAGTGATAACAAAAGTAACGACTTATTTCTTTGACTGGAAACTGTAATGTGGCATCACTTGAATTGAAATAGTAATTTGTTTCACTCCATTGTTGGGGCTCAATGTAAAAGTGCTGGGGTGGGGTTGGGGCGGTGGCGGCGGGGGAGTTGAGGGTGGAGGGCTGCAGGAGCTGCTGCATCAGCATGTGTGCAGTAATGTGATAGCGAAGCCTGGCCGCACAAAGAAAACACAACCAGCTCTCTAACAACCCTCCCAGTAAGATCCCGAGAAGGCTGAGTGGTGGGTAGATGGGTGTGGGGGTGGGGCTGAGGGTGGAAGGCAGCTGCTTTCACGTTCTGCTGGAAATATTGTAATTCTAATTCGAGAGCATACGAACCATATTAAACATGGTAGCCTTAAGTGCAGAGGTGTGATCTATAGGGAGAAATAAAGTGAGGAAGCTGTGCCAGCACCTGCTGGCAAATACAGGCTGTCTTTTTTCAATTTTAATATCTTTTAGTGCCATATGTTTCTACTTTTATATTTTATTTCCA
Source organism: Polydactylus sextarius (assembly GCA_016801845.1). Lineage (NCBI taxonomy): Eukaryota > Metazoa > Chordata > Actinopteri > Polynemidae > Polydactylus > Polydactylus sextarius. The sequence goes on from CM028915.1 coordinate 2,812,297, forward strand.
TTTCATTATATATGATCCGTTGTATTTTTTGATGAGTAATCTTAAATGTCTTGTCCTTTTTGATTTCTGAAAAGACAAAATAAAATGATTTTGGCTACAGTGTCTGTTTTTTTCCTTTTACCAAAAGACCTTGTTTTTTGTTTCTAAATCACATTTATGGCTGGAAGGAAGGGTTTATGTGGAGCACTTGAAGCTAGATTTGCCCTCTTTAAAGCCAGACCTGTCCCACTTTCAGCCGAGGTGTGTGCATCATTTCAAAGCTGGAGCTGGTTGGTGGGTGGCAAGATTCTGTAGCCTAATATAGGTTTATACATGAATTGCTAAAGCTAGGACCTTTCTTGTCCATAAATGTAATGCTAATACCCATTGACAACAATTTCAGATCCTGAACTAGATGCTAAATATTAGCTTGTCAGAATAAACCTATCATCATGCTGGTTTCCATCTGGTTTTATTTTCAGTTTCCACATGAAAAAACCACTGTGGAACGGAAACAGACTTAGCAAATAAATTACGATGTACATGAAGCATGTGACACGTGAAATTAATAGACACAAACAGAAATGCAACATTTCCCGCCATCTTTACTATTTTCTGTTTCTCTACAGTGGTTTAATCACACTCAAAGGGAAAATTAGCACCACTAACAGAGTAATCTGACTCTAATAATCAGAAATTTGTATTTTATGTGGCTGATTTAACCAAAATCAAGTCAAAGATTGTGTTATATTTGATTGTGCTAACTTGTGCTATTATGCACAAGTTAGCATTTAGCTCGGTGCAGTTTGACAGAGCAGTTAGTCAGATAAACTGCAGTGGAAGAAACAGCAGCAGAGTAAAGTTAATCAAACCCAAACATCTGGTCATTTACTGGTTTGGCGATGGTGGGGTTATTGTAATCCTTGTTGGAGCTGCAGGGATTTCTCATTTCTGCTAGCAGCCAATGCACGATGGTCTGAGAAAGAGTTCAGAAGTCACAATTTACTGCTTCTTCACAATGGAAAACAAATTCTGCGAGATAGTTTGTGAGCTGAAAGCTGTAACATTGTGTAGACTACAAGCCACAAACCACAGACACTCTAGTAATTAAATTAATTGTCACCTCTTTCCATTTAGACTCTCATCACATTTCACTGTGTTCAAATATCTGTCTTACTTTTATATTAGTTTTCTGGTAGTTTTCTCACTTTTCACATCCAATCTATTTAAAGTTTCATACTTATATTAATCCCGCTTTTCGTTGCTCTAGTGTAGCTCAAGTGCTTAAAGGTGGCATTGACTAGCAGCTCCAGCTGCAGGGCTGAGGGGGTGGACAGAGTGGTCAGGCTGGGACAGATGTTTAAACTGGCGAGGAAAGCAACATGAAGGAGGAGGAGGGGTGGAGTAACTTCCCCCAAGGTCCTGCTGCTTTCATTGAAACACTTCCTGGCTCTGAACTTAAATCCCCCCTCCGTCACTCCCTGGAGTGGTATCCCCTAGCTGGGCTCAGTTTCACTCACGTGATCGACACACATTGTGCTGGTGTTTTAAAAAGTGGGCCGCCATTGTAGCTGCGCGAGCAGAGACCTGGATAATATGGCACATATGGGACAAATTGGGTCCGTGACTGTGTGACATAACGGTTCCATGTGACTTTTTTTTCCCCTTCCACTCTCTTGTACACATTTTCATAGTGTGTACACACAAGCACACGTGTTCAGACACACACAGAGAACTCTGCTGTGTTGTCACACACACTGGTGGGATCAGGTGCTGATGAGAACAGAACATCCGACTCTGTACTGGCAACCTGGATAAGTGCACAAATACACACACACACACACACACACACACACACACACACACACTGGGTGCTTTGTGAACAGTTCAAATTCTGTTCCAAATGCTATAATAAACACACACCACACTCTCTCACACACACACACACACACACACACACACGCACACGCACACATACACAGACTCTTGTGTTGTATTTGTATTTGCTCTGCCCTGATCCAACTGGGTAGAAAAGGGGGAAAAAACCTTTTGAAATCTGAAACTCTTCTCCATCAGCAGCCCCTGTGCTCCCCTCCACCAGGCCAGCAGCAGAGCAGCGGCAGCAGGAGAACACGGGCCTCTGTTGTCTCAGCCGGAGCCCTTTGGATACGTTTTGAACCCTTTTCTCCCGACGGACGTAGCAGCATAGAGACCTTGTTGTACTTAGGAGCATGTGAACGCACTGCTGACTCGAGTGGTGAGCAATGTGACCTGTTACTGTAACAGGGCTGGTCTGCTACACTGACAGAGCTGAGTTTGTGTGTGTGTGTGTGTGTATTTGTGCAATTATACACAACAACAACATTTTCAGTAAAATACTGGAAATACAGAGTAAATGAACAGATTTCCATTGCTATGACAACATCGCAACCTATGGCCTTAAGTAATAACATAACACTGAAGTAGTCCTCTTGCCAACTCAGCTTCACAAAGGGAGTTTTTCAAGGTATTGTATAATAGTGTGACCCTACTGTGCACTAAAAGTTCCTTTTAAAAATTTTGTTTAAAAAGGTTACAGCTGGCTCGAGTTGTTAAAAGTTTTGCTTTCACATGAATCTCTAGAGTAAAATACACCAACATAAATTTTGTGCAGTTTTGAGAATCTTATTAACTTTCTCTGACTTTGCATTTACAGGCACCAAAAACTCATTTCCACTTTCCCAAAACACTGGATTTCAAAACAGGATATCAATAAATATGGCTCCAAAAGGAGCTGGTGGTGATGGTTTCCTGTGAGTTTCGGTCCAACACATTACAATTCTTCAGGTGGATTCAGACACAGAGTACAAAGAAAAGCACAAAGACACAAATTTGCCCCGTGCAATGTAAACAGACACAATGGAACATCCCAGTTGAAATCCTTTCCAACTTTTCTGTTCTGTCTCTATAAAATGCAGGAATTTTGTTATAGGGCTCTGAGCTCTGTGACGATAAACTCACATAAGCTCACGGCTCTGTGACGTCTGTTGATAGACTTTTGCCACAGGCTTGTATGAAGTTTTCATCAAGTCGAACCAAACCAAGTAAAGTTGCCCAGATTTCTGGATGTTTCAGTGATTCTAATCTAATCATGCTTCACAACTGATTAGAATATAACTGTAAACATACAGTATGATGCAAGTTTGTTTATAGATAACACCCAACAGTTTTTTTAATAGTGTCATGAGCTTCTGCCATGACTCTATATCTATACATCATGTTTACACACCACTTGTCTGCATGTAGCTGCATGTCTGCCGTGGCCTCAGCTTGTGAATATCTTCACTATTCTTCGTTCACTACAAGCATGCGTTCCATTTGGAGGTTCTTGAGGGCCCCCCGGAGCAGAAAAAAAGGGATCTGCTTAATGCACAACAGCTACTGGATTCACACTCAGCGAGCATAAACACAAACCCCTGGGAGACGGTAACATGTTAAACGATCTGACTCCAGTCCTGCTCAACCTTATCCGGCCCAGGCAATGAGAGATGCAAGAGCATGACGTGCGCGTGTGTTTGTGCGTTGTGAGTTGTAGCCATGCATGTGTCAGTATCATGAGCTCTGCTTACAGATGAAAGACACTAAGCTGTGTGAGAGAGAAAATGATGGAGAATACAAGAGCATCTGAGAAAAAAAAGATGCAAATTACTGAGACAAGACAAGATCAAATCGACTGGAATTGCTTTTTTGGTGTGGCGGGTGAAGCACGGCTGCTTTTGTGTGAGCAGTTCAAAGGCGGTGGACATATCTCTCCCGGCTGTCATTTAAACGCAGTCATTTAAATATATATACACATAGATACGGTGCGATCCACATATATACACACAGAGATAACAGTAAAGATGTGTTTCAAGTAACACAGGATCAGAGAGCAAGTGATGGCTGCCAGTGAGAAAGTGTCAGGCCGAGACTTATCAGCTCGTCCTCCACCTGTTCTGGTACACCGGAGGCGGCAGAGTGAGATAGAGAGAGCACAGGAGATACAGAGGCAGAGAGAATGAGAGAACAGGGGATAAAAAGTGTAAGGAAGTGATATAAAGGGAGGAGGAATAAAACAGACACACATGGGGAGAGGGAGTGAGTAAGTTAGGGAGAGGGGAAAAACAGGTCTAGAGAGGGAGATGGAGGCAAAAACAGATAATGGCTGCAGACGTGGAGAGAGAATGAGATGGAAACGGAATGAGAAAGTTATCTTAGAAAAGGCAGAGAATGTGCAGAGTGGGGATAGAGAGGGAGAGAAAGCTCAAGAGGCAGTGAAAGAAAAAAGATTGAAGGAAAAAAGAAAGATAGCAACAGCGTGAGGGATGTACAGCGGGTGTGGCAGAGAGACAGAGAAGTGGATGTCTCAGGCCGTTTCTTGTGATAGTGGCCAGAGGCTTATTTTTTCACCTCCCTCTAATCATCACACCAGACCCCCCCATAACTCCAGCACTCTCACACATAACTGCTCCTCCACCACCCACCCTCTGCAGAACCAATCGAAAACCACACTCACTCACTCACTGGCATACGATTTGATTGTGGAGCGTTAACCTCTGCCTGTCTACTGTAAAACGCATGGCAGCATGATCATAATAGAGTTGGGGAGCAACACATGTTTCTCAGCCCATTCAGTCTTGCTCAACAAGTGACTGCTTGAAAATAATTACATCTTATTTTATTCATTGTCAGTGAATTACCTGCTTGAGTGGCCACACACAATGGCACCGCAAGATGTGGATGTATAGGCGGGGCTGGAGCTGTGGGCTGTCTGTGTGTGTGCGTATGTGTGAGTGTGTGTGTTAGCATGTTTAAATGTAAGTTTCAAGTGAATGGCTGCACACAGATTTTACTTGTTTCATTCTGCCTCCTAAAGTGAACGAGTGTGTAGTTACAGGTGTGCTGCTGATTCTTAATATGCTAATAGAAAAGGCAGCACAGACCTGTCAATTGTCATTAGTTTCATTGGTGTTGCTTCGCTAAAGATACCTGGGTTGATTCAAGTCTGTGGGCTAAATAAAGGCTAATAGCTACATCCGAGAGGCAGTTAGCTTAAGGCTCGAGACAGATGGCCACTTTTGAGGTGGTCACCATGACATTCAGTGACAGCGGTAACTCTTGTAATTACCTTACATTACATTTGGCAGAGGCTTTTATCTCAAGCAATTTACAAGTGAAACGCACACACTGAAGTAACAGCCACAGAGACAATATGAGGTTCAGTCTGACATGGGGACTAAAGAAGCCAGGAATCAAACACCTGACCTTCAGTTCAGTCAGTTTTTACAGTGAATATATTGATTTACATCCATGCATCAATTATCCATGTTGCTTGTCCTGTGGAAAATCATGAGGGAGCCAATCTGGGCTGACATGTATAAACAAATGGAAAAACATAGCAACAGCCAGTTTAGAGCCACTAATGAACCTAACCTGCTTAGTCTTGGGGTGTGGGATGGAGCAGCAGTACCTGAACACAAAGACCAAAGCTCAGATTGACAGCTCAGATGAACTCTGATCCTTCATTATGTGTGGTGATGACTACTGCGCTACTGCACTAACCTCGTCTGTGTACACCATCACTTTTTCAGACATTGCTAAAAGAAAGTCTTGTATTGTTTTCTGTTCAGAGCAGTGACTTTCATGGAGATATTCTTGGTAGATTTGTTAGAAAGCACCAGGCTAGCTAAGCTAAGCCAACCAACTGCTTAATCCACTTTCATATGAAATAGACATAAATGAGAACTCATAACAAAGCAAATGAGCCTGTTTTAAATGCTTCCTATGTATTATGCTCAGATTTGTTATGATTCTTATTGTAAACAGACTTCTTCTTTTACAGAAAGCAAGATGTTTTTCTAACAGGTTGACAGCTGGGAAAAGTCTGTTCTTGTAAAATGGAAAAATGGTGAGAAAATGCAAATGAAGTGCTGATGTCCTTTTTTTAGATTTTCAAAAAAGAAAAAAAGAAAAAAGAAAAGAAAACTAAATAGTTCCATAATTTCCTGAGTTTCTTTTTTACGCTGCATGAGCATACAATATGGATTACTTTACAAGTGAGCGTGGGTGTGTGGTAGTGGTGCTGTTTGTCCAGATTATTGGAGCGCAGACGACCGTAGAGGGGGAGAAGATGTAGTTGTAAATATTTAATGTTGTCCATGCACTATTGTTGCCCTGCATTAGACTCCAGGCAGAAATGAACACCTGACTGTTAAGAGTGGGCAGCGTCAGATAGTATTTGGCCAGCAGACAGAGACTGAGAAACAAGGGGAGAGGCACAGGGGAGAATAAATCTGGAAAATTGCTCTTTCTCTCTCTCTCTGGATTTATTTTGTTTGTGGGGCAGAGGCATAATGGTTCAGTGAAGTGTGCAATGAAACGCGAGGAAGAAGTGTCAGCGGCGAGTTGACTATAGCTGTGGCAAAGTTCCTGCATCTTTATCAGCAACAAAAACTTTCCGAGCTGCTCACATCTGACTGGAGATATTGTTTTGGATGGAGCAGAGCCATGACTAATGACTTACCACATATTGTTGTGTAAATGTGACAAATGGTCGGACGTCAAGGTCAAAAAAGACTCGGCTTCAGGGAGAATGATAATGGATGTAGTGGTCGTGACTGCAACCTGCTGTTGTTTTCACTGCACACACTAAAAGCTGCACTAATCGTATGTGGAAAATTATCCCCTGACTGTATTATCAATCAGCTCTGCAGTCTGTTTTAGCCTCTCTCAGCTCAATACTTTGTTGTTTTGGTTCACTCTTATGGCTCTCGATTGTTTCTATCTAAGTGATGATCATATCAAAGCATTTAACTGATATTTCTTTCAAGAGTTGTAAAAGATCATCATTCATTCTGTTGTGGTCTTTGTCTGGCCCTGAGGGAAACATCTGTGTCTTTACCTGATAAATATGTTCATTTGTTCATTAAGCTGTTTCTAACTTTGCCTCTTTGTTGTTTGGTTCTGGGCAGGTAGCTCAGGTTTATTAGAGCTTTTTCACTGAAAACAGCTGCTAACATCTGGCTAGAAACACAACAGCTACAAACCTTACCTGAACCTGTTAACTGTGTGTGCATGCATGCGTGAGTGTGTGTGTGTCTGTGTGTGTCTCTCTGTGTGTAAGTGTGTGTGGGTGGGTGCAGACTTTTTCTTACCAGAACACTCTGCTTAAGAGCATTATCTGAAAAACAATCATCTCTCAACACGATCAATTCCGTTTTGGATATTCTGTACAAGAGACGTACTGACTGAGCTTCTGGGCTTTTAAAACTGCTTCCATTTGTCTTTTATAATTATGTGCTTTTGACCAGCTCTGGTAAAAAACTGGTGTCTGCACAGCTGATTTTGGAACAACTCTCGTCACTTTTTCCCCTCGGGAGAAGCCTGGCCGTGTCATTCTCCATCTCTCCAGATCCAGACCTCTGCTGCATCAATACGAGCCCTGCTGGCTTCTCCCCTCCTCCCTCGGCTGCAGCACTGAGCCATTTGGAAAAGATGTTTCTATACTTGGGTTCCTACCAGCATCAATAGCAATATTATCACTCCCTCTTCTTCTCCTCCTTTCCTTTCTTGCCCTGTCTGTCCATATGCCTTGCTTTCTGTTTTTTGGTAAATTGATATTGCTGATGTGATGTGTATGTCATGAATTTTCTCTTTCGCCTTTGGGGGTTCTTGCCTGACCTAGCAGTTTTTTTTTTCCTGTGTCCTATATCAAGTTGTCAGCCTTGGCTGTCCACCATCCAGGATGCTTGCCCTTGCTCGTCCATCTGTCTCTGTCTTTCTTTCTCTGTTAATCCCTCCTCCTTTCCTTGTTCTCATCAGTTTTGAACACTCTGGTATTAATACTGCTTTTACAGGGAACAGCCAGAGATCAGGAGAATAGATGCTTTTAAACTTAACTTTCCTGGCCAATACTCACTGGTTGTAAAGTACTTTCACTTTTAATGAAAAGAAATGAAAAATATTGAATCACACAAATAAAAAGAATGAAAACAATACCACACACAGTCACAGACATATGACTTTGGACTTTAACTTCATTTTTTTTTTTACCTTGACCATTTCTCATGTTTACTGTTTATCTTGAATTGGCAACAACAAATATTTCAATCAAATTTGAATCATCTGCACTGAAAAGCCACTTAATTCAGAGCTAACTTGCGCCATCAATAGTATTTACCTGGCTGTGTCTGAAACTCTTCTGTCCTTTCCTTATCAATAGGCAATAGAATGAAGGTTTTCTAATATTTTTGAAGTGGCTCTGATTCCATTATTCTTGAGGACTCTTGTGTCCAGAAAGCAGATTCACATAATGCCTGAATGGCTTCCTCTCCTCAGCTCTGTCTCTTATTTTCTCCTCTCTCTCTCTCTCTCGTCTCTTTCTGCTGTTACTTCAATGATATTATTGGCATCTCTGCCAAGGCACTGCAGAAAATGCAGTTTCAAACACCATTAATCAACAATTCCCTCTTTCTTTTCTGCCTCCTCCTCTTCTCCTTTTCTCTCTTTTCCTTTTCAAACAATAGCTGGCATGGACAGACAATGTACAGCTGTCATCTGAACCTCAGCCCACCCCACCCCACCCGGACTCTCCTCATCCCCAGACTCCACCTTCACTAACATCTGTTGTGTCCAGTCAGGTTTTGGACATGTTGAAGAGGGGGTGGATGCTGAGGTCAAACCAATCTCTGTGCTGAGCGTAATGACTTCCTCTGTCCCCCCCTCAACCACTCACTAAGCTGACGTCATCTTCTCCGTCTTTCTTGCTGGAGTTCCCAGGGGGCTGCTGGGAAGGATGTCTGAGTGTTGAATGGGTCTCTGTTACCAGCAAGCTGTTGTCCAGCTAGATTCCCATCCTCATTACCACAGTGGACAAGCCTGGGAATATATGCTCAGACAACTGACTGAACTAAAGACATGAAGTGATGGATTGACCATTGGTACCAAGCACACTGAGTTTCCAGCACCTCAGGAACCTCCTGGGAGTATCAGGAGACATTTGCAGCTTGAACATTGCTCTAAAAACTCTTGGAGGTCCCTGAGGATCATCTCTAAATACATAACTCAACAATTTTCAGCTGATGTAAGGCAAAGCAGAGGCAGCACCTGTATGGAACTTAAAAAAGTAACATCTGTGGAATGTCAGATGTGGAGTTAGACCCATGGGAGGAAGACGGACAAAAACTAAAGCAGTGCACTGGATTGATTATTGGAACATTTGCATATTCAGTGGTGTTCTTCTGTGGTGGCCGAACAACAGAGGCTCAGACACTCCAAGTCTGGTACAGTGATACCAGACCTCCAGAGGATGAATCTCTTGGCAATGCTGTCTGGCACCACCTGCTGAGAAAAGCTTCCTTTTATTCACTGGAACTTTTTATCTGCAAGATGGACTAGCACAAACTTTGGTACAAAAAGTTCATTCATACAAAAAAAGAAAAAAAATTACAAAAATGTTTTTGCATAGCTGTGTAATGAATTTGTGCATGTAAATATGTATGAGACGAAAGACGACTTCTATCAGCCTCTTCTGATGGGAACACGAAGGTATTAAAATAATAGTCACGTTTTTCAAAATAGACGAACAAACAACATAATTAAAGCAGAGCTGCAACACAAAAGATACCACGCGAAAAGATACCAGTCTGAAAATTACAGCTCTTCACAAACACAAATGTGGTGAAAGATTTTCTGGAATTTGTATTTCATTTACCCAAAAAATGTGAGAGAGAAAAAAAACATTTGAATAAATCCGACCTCTTAGCTTTTTGCGAGCACATTAAAATCAAATCTGGTCATCTGAATGTTTCATGAATGAGGCCTGAACACACTCAAGCTGTATAATCTACGTATCCAAAATCAGCATCTTCCCAATCTGCTCCTGTGGCATCCCCTCAGTCAGAGAGGGGGTGTGTTTTACCTCAAACTGCCATCTAATTAAGAGAGAAATGAGTGCGCCACAGGGTTCTGGCTCGACTTTGAACATTATCATCTCTCTTGCAGATATCCTCGGTCGCCTGTTCTCCTCCAGGAGTCTCGTCTTTGGTTGTAGTGATGCATGATACCTCCCATTTGTCTGTCTGGCTAATCAGCCAGGCCATTCACGTGGAGATGGCAGCTATCCACCAAGGCGACCCAGGAAGGGCACCATGCTCATTATCATGACTCTTTCTTAATCAGTCCCTTCCCTGCTTTTTACTTTACAGGTCTTTACTGTGTTAGAGTTTTTTCTTTAGATTCTTTCTCTTCATTTTCATTCCTCCTCTGGCTCCATACCTCTGTCTGGCCGACAAACCACAGAGGACCTGCCAGTTCTTGAAGCCATTCGGCTGCATCTTATGTGTCTGCCTGCGAGTCCCAGCGTGGTGGGGGTGAATGGGAGGACACCGTGTTACATTTGAGTTAACAGGCAGCGCTGGCAGGACGCATCGCCATGGGCCCTTTCTGCCGAGCACTTGCGATTGCTTAAGCAGAACTTAAACAATGAATGACTGGTGACAACATGGAAATGATACTGCCGCGGATACTGTTTAGCCAGCTGTGAGGTCTGGCTGTAAGTGGTGTTACTGTCTCATGTCTGCCTCTGCAGTGGGCTACTATTAGCACGTCATGAAATATGCTACTGCTGCTGCTGCTGCTGCTAATGGCTGGTGGGGGATGATGTGCATGTAAAGCTTGTCCAATGGGTCAGAGGACAAACACACCCCATGTGCTCATACATACACTGATGCAGCTTTGTAACCACCCACAACACTACCATGCTGTGTGTGTGTATGTGTGTGTGTGGCTATGTGGTCCCGTATGGCAGAGGGTTAACGTGGGCATGGCTGGTGTTGCCTGAGGGCTGCAGGCTGTCAGCCATGACAGTCAGAGGAGACCAATTTGTCTTCCTGTGTGACTTACTATACACACAGATATGTATGTGTGTGCACATAGTTATGTATGGAAGATTTCAATTGCTTCTAGAGGCATTAAATAATCTGTAGACTAATTGGAGCTGAAAAAGCTGAAACAGAAAAAAAAAACACCTGTAGAAGAAATATATTACATCAAGAATAACAGTTCTTCACCAATGCGTGCAAATATTTCCCGGGAAGATGATCTATCCTGTCCAAAATGTGAACAGTAAGAGAGAAAAACCAAAAACAAATCAGAGCATTAACATAAAATAAATAATTAAAATGATAGAATTGCACTGTTGGTAAGTGAGTGTTGTTTTGGCTTATTAAATCTTATCTTAGCTCAGAAAAGGCTTGTGTTTGATATGTCTGTAGGTATCTTGTTGAGATTTTGCTGCTGCAGTATAATACATATTATACAGTACAGTCACATCATCAGTTTAACCATCATGGTGGGATTGCTGTAACATCTAAACAAGCACGACTTGATCCTGGAGCAGTTTTTACCCACAGGCAGTAGGACTGTGTCATAGCTTGGAATGAACTGCTGCCCCAAGACTGAGCAGCCATTTTAACCTATGCAGCTGCTTTTAAATTTTATATTTTGTACATATGTATTTACGAACATTGTTAGTGCTGAGAAATCTTCTTCACGATGCAGCCTGCCACAGGTCTGAATACATTTCTCCCTGCCTTCAGTTAAGGCCTTCTCATCATTGGGAAAATCTGGTGAAAAGCTTTTGTAGCTGAAGCAACAGTTTAAGATGTTTTGCTCTTTATATGATTCCAAAAGAAACAGGACTAGGTCAAAACCTTGTGAATACATGAACTCTGTTGAGTCTGGATACATCACAGTTACTTTACAAATTTTCTCTGTAGTTAATCATCCGTTGTTTAGATATTCGATCCAATCATACCATATGAATTTCATTCAGTCATTACAGACATTCATATTTACAGAACAAAAAAAAAAAAAAAAACGATTACTGATTTTCATGCTCGCTGCTCTGATGGAAACAGCTGTGGTCAGAGGCCACATTTCCAGTAATATCTCAAGAGATGAGGCAAGAGGGATTCCTTTCAAATTTGGCACAAACATTCACTTGGTCTCAAGGATGAAATTATTAGATTTTGGTGGCCAAAGGTCAAAGGTCACAAATGACCTCCTAAAACATGTCTTGGTCTCTTGAATGTGATAATCTCAAGACTCCTGTGAGCAAATTTCTTCAAATTCCTGCAGAAATGTTTACTCAGACTCAAAAAATGAACTGATTAGATTTTGATGGTCAAGGGTCAAAGGTCACTGTGACCTCACACAACATATTTTTAGCCTTAACCTGTGACATTACGGATTAATTAACTCTAACTGGACTGTTTGGTAGAGACATACAACCACAAGTCTGGTTCATTTCTTCGTCCAGCTTAAGAATCAGCCACTCGTGATTGTCATATGAGATTTCTTGTGCAAAGTAGCTCTGCAGGTAAACACTTTTGTTGCTCCAAAGCAAAGAACCAACAAAAATTTTGATCATTTTCAAGCAGGTGTGCTGTGTGATGTCTGACAGGTGTAAGCGTGTATGTGTTTATGTGTGTTTGTTAAGCAGGCTGTCACAGTGGGCAGGCAGATAGCAGCAGCACAGCAGAATAGAGGAGACTCACACTTGTTTACTCCACAAGAAAAAAGGGGGACTGAGAAGTGCTGAGGGCGGATAAGCAGCCGTCTTCTTAATTCCTCGCTGAGAAAGTCTGCTTGCTTCTCTGAAACTTCTTGTCAAAAGCCTTTCTTAACCGCCCCTCTGGCCAGCCATGACTTTGTAATGTCAGGAGAGGAGGGAAAAGGGAAGATTAGAGGAGCAAAAGGATGATGAGAGGAGAGCAGAGGAGATAAGGAGATGGAAACAGGCATCAGGAACGAAAAGATGGAAAGAGGAGACAGTGGATAAGACAAAAGGTGATGTGTGGGAATGTTTGGGGGTGGCCTCTGCTACTGTATCACTACTATATGTCCATAGAAGCAGTTTAAGTGTTAAGGGGGATTAGAGACAGCAGAAAACTAGGTTGGAGGATGAGTGCTGAATTAGAACAGGACCCCTGAGAAGGAGGAGAGAGACGAGAGGAGAGAGATGGGAGTTGTGGGGGAGGAAGAGGAGGAGAAGGAGGAGGAGGAGGAGAAAAGGGGAGACATGAAGCAGGACGGAAATAGAAGACAGGAAAAGACACCACTCAGCCGGGCAGAAGAGGAAAGACAAAAATAGAGGGTTGGGGGAGGTGGGCAGGACAGATGGAGGAAGGGAGGCAGTGGTGTGAGTGATGAGGAAGGTGAAGAGCAGGGACTAAGTTGTAGTCCTGGATTTATATAGCTCCCACTGTGTGTGTATGTTTGTACTTGAGTTACTCATGTTTAGAGGAGCAGGTCTGGTCACATGGTGACGTCACAGGGACTGAGCTCCATCTGAAGACAAGAAGCTGATTCACACTCACATGAAACATTAGGTTTTATGGTTAAGATGTTTTGGTTTTTTAGTTAAAGGGGCACGCCACCAATTTTACACAAGGGTTGAGTTTTCTTTAATCAAAGACTAGTCAGCCTGTAAAAACAGTTATATAATGCTCTAGAAGAAGCTTCTTGTTCATATATATGAGTCCTTCAGTCTTTATGGAAGTACAATGCTCAGTCAGTGGAAAACCTTGTTGGACTGGGATGGTTGTACAGTTTCTTCTTGTCTATAAGTCTCAGAGTAACAACCCTGCTGTCTGCTGTCATTTCAGTGTCAGGCTGACCCTTATTTTCATCAGAAGCAGCTGTCCAGTGTGTCCCCACACCGAATCACATCCACTCAGACCTTAAGCTACACTGTTCTTCACTCTTTCACCAACGCTGGTATCTATCCTTTATCAGGGCTCACAATGATTAATTGCCAAAGACTCCTCACACATTTCCCCAGCTTTTTAGTGTTCCCAACATTATATCAAAGAAATTAATTTCTTAATAAGCATTTAAGCCCGTCTTTTAATTAATCTCTCTTGATTGATTGTGTAGAAAATGGTGTGCTGTATTTCTCATTTTATTTGAGTGCCTTAATTCTGAGAGTGTAAATGAAATCTCTGTGTTCATAAAAACTCCCACATTGGTTTCAAAAAGCTAGTGATTATTGAATTTGTTAAAATTTTTGATGATCAGATTCATAAATTTTTATTGATTGTTGAGAAATAGGGTTTCTTAACAGTTAACTAAAAATAGAATAGAAATTTAATAAATTCAAATTTAATAAATACTAGAATTACACTGATATAGAATATAAATTAGAGGTGTACACACACACACACACACACACACACACACACATATATATATATATATACACATATGGAATTATATGCATAAACATATGTAAAAGTATGGAAAGATATTCAGAAATGTGCATAATCTAGTATTTATTGAACATCATTGATTCTGAGCTGTAGTGTGATGACCAGGAAGGAATGATATCCTGTGGAGTTCTGTAATCCTTCTCAGTAAAAATGAGTCTCTGTGTTTTTAGCAACACATTATGAAGTGGGTGGGAGACACTGTGCAGGATATACATACATAGAACATCCTGAGCACTGTTCAGCAGATGCCGAAGGAGCCCATCCTCCTCATAAAACAGACACATCTTTGATCCACATCGCCAGTGTTCTTAGACCAGTCTGGGTTATTGATAATGAAGACCACACATTGTCCACAGAAACCCACTGAATAGAGAGATGGACCCTTATACTTCTTCTTATGCACAGCAAGCTTTTTTTTCTTTTATCACATTGTGTTCTAGATGATTGCAGCTCACATGTGACAAAGTCTGACTTCTCTCACTGAAACATCCAACTACTGCAAAGTCATCAGAAAACTTCTGAAGGTGGGAGGACTGTGCGCGGTAGCTGAAGTCTGTGGCGAAAGTTAAGAGGGAGTGATGGGATATAATGATCATATGTTACAGATGTTGTGCAAAAAGGTACACATGTAATGATTCAGTGTGAGAAACAATGATACACTTCTCATTAATTTAGAGAGTAGTGAATTATTTTGGACACAGCTCTGGTCTCCGCAGCTCCATCAACTCATCATCTGGGTTCAGTTAGATAAACACTCACCTCTGTATTTTCCAAGACTGCATTTACTCTTCAGGCAAATTTACAACATGTGCATCTTTTCACATGGTTTTGTTCCTGAATGTCTGCACACAACATTTTTATTCTTAAAGCATTGATTTTAATAGATGATTTTATAAAGGTAATTAAAACTGAAATATGACTTTCAGGGTAAAGAAATATATATAATACAGGATGTACAGTCAGCTCTATCATTGGGGACAAAATTAACCTGCCATACAGGTGCTGGTTCAAAGGCAGTTTTTTTCCAATCCCAGCACTGAGTTTATATTGAATTTAGGGTCAAGGATGAGGTTGGCATGTACTGTTTCTGATGAAGGTTAGGATACAGCCAGTCTCCTGGGAATGAATATAAGTCAATGCAGTCGTCTCTCAAGTGACATAAACAAGCGTATTTGTGTGTGTGTGTGTGACAGAGGGAGAGAGGAGGAGAGAGGTATACAAAGGTAGTGTGTGTGTGTGTGTGTGTGTGGACCCACAAACAACAGGCTTTTTTGTGCACACAGACAGCGATGGGCCTTTTGCAGCAGAAACACAGTGCTCTCTCAGCTTTTAAAGCCATTAACCATCGGTGAAAGACAAGGTCAAACAGGGACAGTTTGTTGCAGAGTGCACGGCAAAATGAACACTAAGTGTGAGTTCGAGTGCGGGAGGAGGAACTTCACTTCTCTGCAGAGGGAGGGAATTCATTTCCAGTCTCATACCTTCCTCTTAACTCTAGTAGTTAACATGCTCTTACACAATGCTCAAAAATAAAGCTGGTGGTTTCCAAAGTCGTGATCATGGATCACTGGGGGATCTCAAGCAGAATCCAAAGTGTCATTGTGTCACAGTGAAAGCTTGGGGCTCAATTTCTATGCAAAAGAAATTATCTAAATTACAGGAATAAACGAAAGCAGCAAATGCTTTTAATGTGCATATGCCACCCTGCAGCGATGGTACGAGTGTAAATATAGTGAAGACAGTACCTAGCTGTGGCTTTTTAGTGGCATATAAACTGTTGTCACTTTCACTTTCACAATCTTTATGGGTCCATCTTGGCCCCTTCCAGCATCTGTACTATCAACACTCAAAGAGATAGGCAAGAAAATCCAAACAACGTCTGGTTTGAGAGACAATTATCACTCAACTCTACACTTCTTTTAGTGTCTTTCACCTCATTGTTTTACTTTAACAATCCGCAGTTTTATTGTTTTAACACCACTGCTGACTGTTGGTATGTCACTGTTGTGCACCACATAAAAGCAGCACGCTACTTTTCTTTCACTTGCACTGACTTTGTGAAATATTTCCCTAACAGCAACCAGGAATTGTAGGCAGCTGTTGGCAAAGCTACAGAAGCTACTTAGGCTAACAGTGAGTCTAACCTTGGACAAAGTTGTATATTCTAGTCAAAGTGCAGCAATACACCACATGAGAAAAACACAAGAACTGGCATCTGTAACTAAAACAAGAATAGCACAGGTGAAATCCAGAGGTGAAACACTAGGAACAAGCTGTCTAAACCTCATCAGGGACAATATATGTCACTAAGGTGTCAGAGTCAATGTGAGGTGGGATTTGACATAAATGTCACACGTCATTAGAACAGCAGTGAAAACCATCCATGATCAACTCATGCCATTAAAACAACAGCAGTACCATCCTCTTGGTTATGATCTCTGTTGCTGGTAAATGCTGCTCAACAATAAATAACTGTATATTGTGATTATGTATTTTCCAGCATCAGTTGTGTCGCATGGTCGGTCAACATCTTCTCAACAAATCACTATGTTTGCAGAATTGCTGCTCACTGAAACCTTTTATGTGCTGCAACCTACATTTCTCTCTTATTGATCCTCCACTATTATGTGGACTATCACTCTGGAATAACTGTGGACAGTTATGCTCTCGATTATTGGCTCAATATAAATTGTGTGTAGCCTAATGTGGATGAATTTGAGGAAACTGGCTGAGCAGCTGTTTCTTGGAGAGGATGTTTGGATTTAGAGAACTTTCTGTAACTATGCAGATGGAAACCTCCGGCTGTACTTGTAGTGCAGTTGTGGTGGTGAGATAAAAGAATATCTTGATGAAAAATTAATAAAAGATTCCTGTTTACCCTTGAACTTCTAATCTGTCTGTACTTTTTAATGACTCTGTCCCAGTTTATGATACTTTTAAAATCCAATTTGATCCTTTAGTACAAGTCTCTTTAAGTGATTATTGGGTTATTTTTTCTTTTTTTTTTTTTTTATGAAGAAAAAAAAATGACAAAAAAAAAAAGATATTAAGATGGCACACTGCGGTCTGAAAACTCAAGGAAACCACAGGAAAATAAAGAGACACACTTGTATCCAAGGGCACAAAGATATCTCAAACCTCCTTCTTTTTGAAAACAAACTTGCAACTTGACAACAAAGAAGCAAAAGAAAATAAATCTACAATGCTGCTGGATTTAGTTGATGAAATGCCAAAATGTACAATCAGTGCAGAAAAAGAACTCCCGCCACCCACTGAGAACCCCACAGGAACAAGACTGTGTTGCCATTTTTAATTTAATTATGAATATTTTATGGATTTACATTATTTCAGATGAAGTTTTATATCTTGTTTATTGTTTTCACTCTGTCACTTCTGAGCTTTTTGAAATCTCAACAATTTTTTTCTGTTGAGCTCACACATAAACGATTCCACTAAATGATTAACTGGTCCACACAAACGATTAAACTAAATTTAATTAAACCAATTACAGGAGTCAAATGAGCTGGATTCAATTTAAAAACAAAAAAACAAGTGGAGGAAGGAGATGCAGAGATAACTGTAAAACACAGAGGGAACAGAAATAGACACATGAAGAGAAAAAAACGCTCCATAATGACTGCTGGTGGGGGTGTTTAGGGTGCCAGCTTCGTATTTATGGCTCTTGTGTCGCACAGTCGAGTCACGTTGTCACTCTGAACAGACGAGTCAGTGTGTGACGTTGACCCTGCCCTGCTTCCAGACACATGAACACACAACCACTTCTGAGGCGTCACCATCCATCAAGAGGAAACTGCTCGTAATAATGACTGACAGTCTCTCTCTCTCAAGGGGTTTTTCCCAAGATTCACAGGGTGTGTATAGAGTATATATATGTGTGTGAAGTTTACCATATCTCATTTGAATGATTTGCAGATGATCTCATATGGTGGAACTTTAAATAGCCAGGCAGGAAGAAGTGCGACATGTCTGTCTCTATAGATCTTGAGAAAGACGGAAAAGACACATTACACAACCAATGTTGTAAATCAGATACACTGATCAAACACAACATTAAAACCACTGACAGGAGAAGTGAATCAAAATCAGAATCACTTTTACTGCCAAGTAGGTTTTCACATAGAAGGACTGTTCTGGTGTTTGGTGCAAAACTATGATATATTAAAATTAAATTAAAAGTAAAATTAAGTGATGTAAAATTTGCATCAAAGATGTGGAATCATATTTACACTTACAATATACAAAGTATCTCATCATCTCACATTACCATGTTCTACTAGGGAACCTTGTCTCCTGGCATTCATCTGGAAGATCGATTTCAGTTGTACAACCTACCTAAACAACCAAACACATGCCTACATGACAGTGGCAGTCTGCAACAGCATTGCCCTCACAGCTGGACAGCATGCCTTCAACAACACCACAGACTAACAAAGTAACAAAGAGGTCAAGGTACTGACTGAGCCTCCGAACTACTCAGATCCCGAACTGTGCAGACCATCCACCATCCCACAACCTGTAGGACCCAGAGAACCATCTGCTAGTGTCCTAGTGTGAGACACTGCAGGACCTCTGACTAGGCTGACATCCACAAATCTACACTACAGGTGGTTTTGCAGTTGCTGCTGGTCAGTGTAGAGCAGCAGTTGCTGCTGTTTTTTGTGTCTGTAAGTTTTTGGTTTTAGCTGCAGTTGAGTCTCCATTTATAAGAAACAGCCACAAAAAAAGAGGATGACAACATTATTCTTTTGTCCATTGGATTATCTAACTTAATATTTGTCTGGATTGTTTTCAGAAGGGTTGTGTATTATTTGAAATTTTTGACTGCAGTAATACTCTCAATACAACATCCTGTTTTCTGTACTCAGTCCAAAATTCCCATTTTTTTTTTCAAAAGTACCCTCAGGAATAAAAACAATTTTTGACACCACTTTTTTCATGTTATTGTTTTCTGTTTCAAACAGTTGAGGGCACATCAACAAATCCTAAAGCAAATAGAATCTGTACAAACAAACAATGAAAGCCCACAGGAATATCATCATTGTGATACTCAGAAAGAGCACAACTGACTAAACTGGGTTAACACAGTTCAGTTCAGTCTGTGTACAGTTGTACACACTACGACTGTGCACGGTACAGGTGTCTGTGTTATGTTTTCATGGTGTTTCTGAAGAGGACTCCTCCTATACTCTGCACTTGCACCACGTTAAAAAACACAACAAAAAAAGAACTTCTAAATCAACAACTACATGAGATTGTCTTACTCCTGCAAGACAAAGTGGTATTGCCCACTTCTTTTTTTTCTGTCAAGGCTTCTGAGGATTTGAAAAACTTACTGCAACACATAAGCTGCAGAGAGTTGTGCCAAACACTATTCGTTCTCCACAACAGAAAGAGCATGGTTCATTAGAAATCAAATCTGAGGTGCTTTCTTGCTTTGTTTGTTGTTCTTCTATGTCTTGATTGTCATGTTTTGTTGATTTTGTGTGTCTTGCATTTTCATCGCTGTGTAGTGCATGCTCTGTTTGCATATTTCCACTGATTTTGCTGTTGATTGTATTTTCTATGCTGTTCTTCTCATTCTGCTGTGTTTTTGTGAGCTGTTGTAGTTCTCACATCTGTCACTTCTCATAAACTAGATCTTGAACTGTAGAGAAACTCAACTGCCCCATAGACTCCAGTGTTAGCTGACCTCTTCTACTCTGGAGCAAATACAGGAAGTGGGTACTTTTCACTTTATCTACAGTTTTTAGGTTTTCAACAGTCTCCCAGTGCTCAGTGGGGAAATTAGCGCAATATGAACCATGATTTTATGTCAAGTTGGGCACCTCGATGGTGTTATCTCTGTTTTATTCTGGTTCCACAAATATCATGACAGAGATCACTTCTGTTTTGGTGGAAGTCATGTTTGGACCTAGCCTGACCTGCCCATACTGCTTGTGATGCTACATTGAATTTCGTGTTCAAGTCAGTTTGGCCAACCTGCCTATTATCTGCTTTTCCTGATCTTGAAAACTTGTGAACCAATAAAAAACAAGCTTTTACGATGGTGCAGATTAACGCCCTGACGAACTGGTTAAACAACCTAAAACACGCTTGTTTACAGCCAACATGGCGGCCATGGAGGAGCTGCAATTGTTCGATTCAGCTGTAGCTGCTGTTTTAAGAGATTTTAATAGTAAGTTTTCTATGAAAATGGACCAAAAGGTACAGTAGATCTTGAAGCCGTCATACATGTTTCCATCATTTTTTTCGTTACACATATATCATCAGAATCAGTGGTTTAATTGGTTGTAGCTCTGTCCAGTAGCACAAAGAGGCATTTGATTGATGCCTGATGATCCTGCCCATGAGAACTTCCTGTCTATGGGATCTTTGCCAGACCAAGCCATGGCTACAAGCTTGGTCTTGGTGACAGCCAGACTAGTCTGGACCTACATTCATTAACATGTCTTCATTAACATGTCAATACAATAAGATCTTACCACTATTTTCTCAGAAATGTTAATAAGCATGGTTCCTGACAAATAAAGCAATACAAAAAGATTTTTTTAAGAGCCAGCATGACATGAAAAACAAAGAAATTGCTACATATTGTCTTAATCCAGTAATACTACAAGTTTAGCACACTAAACTAAGGTCCTCACAGTCTATTTATCAGCACCTAAACCTCTCACCTCTATCAGTCTCAGTTTTATTAGAGGCCTGTCCTTTTCCCTGTCTCAGGTCTTTTAGCTAAAAATACATCGTTCTCACTTTGAAAAACATCACCCTTTATTGTATATACATGAGAATGGTGGTAGTAGTAGTGGTAGTATTGATCTTTTCCACTAACTTAAGTAAAGAAGACGACAAGTGTTCTGAATTTCCCAAAATGTTAAACTATCGCTCCAAATCTAAAAGATACACAAACTCTACAAGCCTATACAAGAACTTTGACCAAAAAATATATTACAAAAATGTCAATATCAGATTAAAAAATAAGTAAGTCCACATGGCTGTCTAGACACTTCATACCATCTTTCAGTGCTATAGACATTAAGCTTTAATAGCTGATCCAACATCAGAGAGCATTAGAGTCTCTCAGGTTTCAGCTTCACTCTTCTTACCTGGTCAGATTCGGTGCCTATAGATTCCACATATCATCAACCTGAAACATCTCTAGACACAGTGCATGTGGGCTATATATATTTAAATATACTGGTTTGTTTTAATGAATCTATTAATCACTGCCCTGAAATGAGTGGAGGAGGGGATAAAGCGGCCTGGTCCGACACTGCTGATTAATAGTATTGTAACCAATGAAGCGTCTGCGTGGCTCAACTCTCTGCTGCCCCCGCAACTGCTGCTATGGCAGCCGCACACCGACAAATGATAGATGCACTTAGCTGATTGAGTGTTAATGTGATGAATTCATCTGTGAATTGAATGATGAATGCACACATATACAAATGTAAAAGCATTAAGGTGACTCTGTCAGTCACTCTGCCTCAGCAGTTAACAAACACATACACAGAAGCTTCAAAGCCACCGTAGAGACTGGCAGACAACTCCGCCGGGTCTTCTTCCCAATCACTGGCCGTCAGTTTGATGAATAGCTTGGGGAGTCGTCATAAGTGGTCCCCAGAGCCTGACTGATCTGAGGTCAGTTGTGCATTTCGCTCCCCGTGATCATGGCTCAGATTTGGGGAGGATGAGATGATTCGGGGTCTGGGCCTCGAGGGGAGGCTCATGTAGAGCGCTGTCTGTCCAACTTTCTAGATCATCTGCTGCATACAGCACGATCAGAGATGCACACTGTGTCCACATGCATATAAATGTTACCCTAGTTTTATCAGTTTCAGTACTGGCACATGTAAACAATCATTAAACAGTTTTTTTATGGGGTGTGTGTAGGAACAATGAGGCGGAAATCAACGAGTAAACTCTTGGAAAAAAATTGATTTGCATGAGAAACAAATTAAATTAAATGATCCAGTTAACAAATTAACTCACTGATAGGATGGACATATTTGTGCAGTTGAGGTTATTTTGGCAAGACCAAGACTAGACTGGGTAAATCTTGCCAATCATAATGACCCAGAGGCAATGGGCTACAATTCAAAATGATCATTTCATATGGCCTTGTAATTACCACCTCCAAACAGATGAAATGAACAGCTGAACAAAATTTTTTTTTTCATTTCCTTTCTATTTTTTGCGGAATAATTTAATCCCTGGCACATATAAGCAATCATCAAGCTATTGTTCGTAGGACATTAATGACAGATGTGAGCATGTTCATATTTATATTCTGTAAAGCTCATCATGGTTATTTGTAGAAAGAGAACAGCTTCTTTAAATCCAGGTGCTTTGAAAGGATTAGTATAAATGAATTGCTTGATTTGTTAATCACAACAAGAAAAACAGAATCAATTATCTTGTCACATGAATATTTAAGAACAGTATATTACAAATACATTTCAGTGTCTTATTATTACTTAAAAGGAAACATGATTCTATATCTAATTTCACGGGTCATGATGCAGCAGAGAGGTTTGCGCTCATCAGTATACAGTCAATACTGCAGAAATTCACACTGAGAATCACTCACATGCACTGATGTATTGTTGCCTGTCCAACTTGGTAGAAAAGCATTTTATTGTACGTTTGAGTCCTGTAGAACATTAAGACGGATCACAGAACAGCGCAACCAAACAAGACGAGGGACAAGATGAAAGTGGAGTGACAACAAAGATACTAATGAAAAAATAAAAGAACAACTCACAAAGAATGGTAAAACAAGGGGACTTCAGTGATAGGTGATGAAAATTTAATAACAGAATACTGATATGAGACTGACATTAATCGATGGCTACAAGTCTGATCTCGTGGCAGCCGTTTTTCACTCGTTAAATGAAAACAAGAAGAAATATCTTGACCTAAATGGTTGTGTCACTCTGTTCAGATAGATCTGGTGGAGCTCTATGGATAGACTGCTGTGTGAGATGGCTTTGTACGCTGATGCTTTAGTCGACAGTAACTCATAAGGGCTGTCACGAAACAATTAGATCGATGATGATGTTGTCAAATTACAGTAAATGGGACCTTAGTAAATAGGATAAGAATTTCTATATATGAATATGTAATATGACTGTAGGGTTGGATGCAGCTTGAGATAAAAGGGGATAAAAAAAAAGGGTTATTTATAACTCTTTAACTCCCTTTTATTGGATAAGAGCTTCCTTAACAAAGATAAATACCTAGTGACAAAGTGGGTATTGCTTGTCATTTATACTCTTTGATGCATTTTATATGTAACTAGAATTACCACCTTGCAGTTTCATGCCTCCACCCACCAACAGCAGGTAATATATAACATGAAATATCAAATCTGGTTTGCACCAGATATCATGACATTCTGCACTCCTGGTGAGGAATGGTGAAAATGGTCACTTCCAAAAATATGAGAATTTTTTTGATTTATCTACACAAATAGCACATGTAGGACATGCAAAGTCTCCAAATGTGAAGAGATTTCAACAACTGAAAGGTCCCGTGACACATTAGTTACAACAAGCCAAAAACATGATTTATAAGATCATAATGACCTTTAACCTTTGTCTACTGAACACCAAAATTAAATCCCTTCATTCCTGGATACAAGTGACACTCAAACTGTTCCCATTACATTCAAAAAGCAAAAATGTAGAAATGTGTTCTTTGTAAGGTGCAGTCCTGCTACCAGTGACCAGAACACAGAGTGAGTGCTATTCCAGTGTACAGTGATTGGTTGGGAAGGCAATTCTCAGAACAACCACATTAGCCCGTTACTCTCTTTCTGTCCCTGTCATTCTGCTTCTATCTGTGGTTTTCAACGATGGGGGAAGGGGCCAGGAATTATTTACAACCATGTAAAAGCAAGCAGAGTTATTTTTTCTGTCTGTGTATTGATCGGAACGGCAAATTGACTGCATTTATATTGTGGTTTTCAAGACTTCCTGACCACTCAAAGCACTTTACACATTCATATGGTGCCTTTATATACAATTACTGGTAGCACAGCCAATGGGGGCAATTTGGGGGTTCAATATCTCACCCAAGGATACTTGGGATACAGACTGGAGGAGCCACAATCAAACAACCAACCTTCCAATTTGTTGACGACCTGCTCTGCCTCCTGAGAGCCACATCCTACATACAGTTTGTATGATGTACTACATACAGAAGAACATCAGTGACAAAAATGAGAAGTCAAACCCTCTCATGAGAGGTTCCTGGATAGCCCTGGTAATAATGCTATTTTTTATGGCACTGTTCAGCAGCAGGGCAAGTTAAAGCACTTTCCATAAGACAAAAAAGAAGGTGATATAAAACTACAATGAAATAAAATAGAAGGAAAAAAAAAGCAGATTAAACAGGAGAAAGAAAATTACAGGAGAGGTTTCTTCTGAAGTGCGGCAAGGTGTTGGGCACTAGCAAAGCTGTGTTCTACTTCTTCACTATGTGAATGTATGGTGCAAGAACCACAAAAAGTCATTTTCTGATTTTACTTGAATTCATCAATGTGGATTTAAAGCACAGTCTCTAAAGCACTTGATAGATTTACATGATCACCGTTAGTATGAATAAACACAGTTGTGTTTGACATTTCAGTAACCCCAACTTTATCAGGAAGACACTTCCCTGTTGACACAACATAGATTTTTGGCATCTTGTCCACTGGGGTTAATGCCCGACTAAGTGGATGAACCCTATAATCCCTCAGCCATATTACCCCTCAGCTTGGCCGCCATCAAGTGATTCTGAATGGACGCCTAATGCTGCTGGCATCAGTGTCAGGAGCTGGAGGCACAGTACTACAGGTGCAGCTAATTAGGTTAATAACCAGCATCCTGATTAGTGATTAGCTCCTTAGTGGGTTAAAAAAGAGGAGATTTAGGTTTATTTGAATGAATTATGAGAAACAGGAGGGAGTCATCTCTTGAACTTTATTCTAATGAAAATGAGTGATCTTTCTTTCACTTTGACTCATCTTATCGTCTTAGTGTTAATCCATCTAATAGTTACAATTGACTTTTCTATGCCATTGGAAACTTTTCTATGCCATTAAGCACATGTATGAATGAGTTTATTTCCCATAATAGATATCACTGATGTCCAACAATTGAAAGAATGTAAGGAAAAAGTAGTCATATGATTCTGTTTACTGTCAACACTATTATATTTATATTTACATTATGATTGTGACATATTTAGATATAATCTAGATATTATAGTTCACTCTATATTAGTGTTACTATCAAGATACATTTTTCCTGTCTATTGTTGCTAGGATCCATGTACAACACCTGTGAAAAACTGATGAGACGGTGAATCTCAAAAGCAAGACGATAATGTGTCAGACTTGCCATTTTTGTTCTGACACAAAAAATGACATGAAATGTAAGACAGGTGACACAGACAGTTTGGTCCAGGCATCATGGTTGTGGTGGTAGAACATTCTGTAGAGAAGAATATATATTTTAAAAGTTTTCAATACCAATTGTTTTCTTACACAGCACTGAGTCAAAATATACTATACACTTTCCATGAACTGCAAGTTTGGCCTGGCATACCTGGGTTTTTGTGTTGTATGTAGATGTTGTAGCATTGTGCCTCTGGCCTCTGTTTTTTAAGCCTCTCAAGAATAGAATACAAAGATAAAAATGTTTAATGGTCCATTTACCTCCTCTATGTATTTAGTTTTCTATTACCTGCTAATGTGGTTTCTTGCCCCAAAAAGATGCCAAGAGCTTCAGCTATTGTTGCATTTACAAGATATAAAATGCATTTTAGTCACTACTGAAAATTGACAAGATGGACTGAAACTATTTGGTTAGCATCATAATATCAATAGAGGAAAAGGAGTGATTTTTTTTTTTTTTACAATGTTGGAGGCAGCTCTTGATAAGTAAATGAATATAGTTTGATGCTGAACATTTGTGTTCGGTGTATAAACAGTGCAGATAAGTGTGTGGAGGAATTGTATGACAAATTTGTTGGCTCCATTTCTCTAAAACAGGTATTAAACTAATGACTCCCACACAATGTTGTATGTTGTCTGGGAAAATCAGACAAACAAGAATTGGTGTTTTTTTTTCTAATAACACACAATAAATCAAACAGGAAATCACCAGGAACACTGTTGACAGAAGTTGACTGACTTACACAGACATGAAATAAGTGAAATGATCTGGTACAGCTGACAAATTGTCTCAGTGATTTCCACATAATTGAATAATAAGAACTGTGTGCACATTGTTTTTAGCAAGACTGCGGTTATGTAAATCTCACAAATCATTAAGGAAGTCAAGTAGAGTGCAGTGTGATCACCTGATGACAGATACATTTTTGGTACAGTGACTAAATTCCTGACAGCAGTCTTTGCTTAATACATTCATTTCAATACAGAATTAAGTTGACACCTGAGGGATGTTTTGGTTCCTCTGAGTGCCTGAAGAGTTTTCTGGTGGATCTTTCACTTGTGCTGCCTTCATAGTCATTGTGTGCTGTGCTTGCCTGGAGGAAGTAGAAGGACCATCAGTATGCACTATGAGGAAGTACACTAGGAAGGCAGTCTGCTGCTGAGAAGCAGTGTGTGCTGAAGACGGGTATTTACTGATCAGAGGATTAGGGCGGCAGCAGGCGGAGAGATAGAAGAGACGACAGCAGGGGTGTTGGAGAATGATTAGACTGCCACTAAGCCAATTGGGGAAATGGGACCGTGGCCAAAAAGACATGAAGAAAAGGCCAAGAGCGAGGGGGAGAGATGTTGGAGTGGAGATGGGTGAGGAAGAGTAGAGCACAGGGAAGGCAAAATATATGGGACTAGAGAGGGAGGAGACAGAAAAAGCTGGAGTAAGCAAGAGAGTGAGAAACACCACAACAAAAAGAAATAATAACAACTGAGAATGAAAGAGTGGCTGGAAGTCACTGAAACAAGCCAGCAGCAGGGAGGAAGAGAATAAAGAGCAGAGGAGAAGAGGAGATGGATTGTAGTGTCAAGGTGCAAGAAGAGAACAGAGCCTCCATTCCATGTTTTTCCACTTGGCTCTTGCCAAACATCAGCCGCTGTGGTCACCTTTCTGACACACTTTTATTTTCATGCCAGTATGTCCTCCAGAAATATAACTGTGGATGATCAAAAGACTGATTGTGGCCTAGTTGTTAAGACACACCAGCACGCCTTAGCTTTCTTGTTGAGGTCATAAAAGCCTCTATATCCCATCTGTCATGTTGTCAGCAGGGGGTCAACTGTAAGGACAGGAGGTTTGAGTGGGCAATCGTGCAACTGGGTCTTTGAATAAATATTTACTTGGTTACAGTTACAGTGGTTGTCATCCCAGTGCCCGATTGACAATTTTATTAATGACTTGACAGCATTTTTACAATCTGCATCTGTTTTGCTCTCCCCCCTCTCTTTATTAGTTTACTTGCAAATTTGGCAAATCAAGAATTCCAGTTCTGTTCTTTTTTCTTTTGTTTTTTTTTTTTCTCAAATAAGCAGTTTTGACACAACTGGTCAGAGGATCAAAGATGTTAAAGTGCCATCACTGTCATGCAGCAGCCTTCTTCTCCTTGGCTCTGTTTCACCAGAGATAGTCAGAACTCCACTCATGTGTTCCCACCCCTCGCTCTCCTTCACCCAGACGAAGTCAGTATGGGACTAAAGGGCAATGCCCAAGCAGTGTCTACACCAGCTTTGCAAAGGCTTTACGCCGCTGTTAGAAGTCCTCAGGCAGCATCCTTGGCCCCTGGTGAGAATGATCAGTCACTGTCATTTTGACAGCTGCACTGGTCACCTAGTGTATGGCTGCTAAATCGCACTTCTAAATATCCAAGGTCCCCCCAAATGAAGCCAGTGGTAATGGTGACAGTACTGCAACACCATGTTCAGTACTTACTATGAATGATGTAAATCCCCTGATAGCAACTAGAAACGAGTTGTTGTTGAGCATGTCATGCGTAGCCAATGAAGCTTATGTTCCCATGCATTCTTCTTTCGCCTCAGATCCTTCTTCAGGGGAAGACTCGTCTATTCAAAACAATGAACTTGACTATGACACTTGGAGAGCAAATGTTGATTTATTCTTGACAGACCCTTCCATGTCTGACCTGCACAGAACACGCAAGATCTTAGACAGCCTATTGTCACCGGGTTACTGACCTTATCAAAACATGTTAGCCCTCAGGCTTTGCCATCAGTGTACCTTCAACTATCTAGACTCAGTTTATGGTTCTGTTGAGGATGGAGATGAGTTGTTGGCCAAGTTTATGGGGTATTGCAGAACAATGATGAGAAGCCTCTGATTATCTGAACCGCTTGTGCTGTTTTTGAGTGCTGTGGGTGAGACGAGGTGGCATCACAGAGGGTGAGCAGAGCCGTTATCTCTTTTGAAGCAGTTTTGTCGAGGCTGCTGGAATGATGGGTTGATTGCTGATTCTTCAATTGAGCGCAGATCTGGCACGCCACCCTCTTTTTGCTGAACTGGTGCTGCTAATCAGAACAGAGGAGGGACAAACAGAAAGTAAACATAACCGTATGAAAAACATCTTGGCTTGCATAAGCAGAATCCTGGGCTGCCTTAAAGTTGAGAACTGCAGGCACAGAAGTTTGCTGTATGTAGTTGTGCTACATCGAGGGCCGATGTTATTGAGACTGAATCCCCTGAAGAAACAGCTCAATGAGATGCAGGCTCCAGGTTGCTGCCATATGCAGACTGCAACCCATCGTGTAAGGCCAAAGCCAATCTGGTCCTGATTTGACTGAAATCAAAACATTGAAAAAGACACATTGCTGACATTCTGCCACAGGCTTCTGATATGAAGAAAGTAACTCAGGAAGCTAAAACCACTATCCAGAAGCAACAGAGATTGAAGTCTGAAGCATCAGCTTGTTCTTCTTCAAGCACACAGGTGGCTCCACCTCAAGCTTCAAGCCATCAGACACAATCACCCACGCTCTTTGAAAGATTTCTCCATGTCAGCCTCGGACATCCTTCACCAAACAAGAGAGTGAACTGACAGTCCAGTTCAAGGCCAACAGGAAACAGTAGGCCCTACCTGTGGTACTGTTTCCGCGGTGGTGAAGATGCTTCACCTTGCAGTCAACTGTGGGAGCCGAACTCTAATCCTCTTCTGGTTGAAGAAAAAGGCGCCTGCTTAAGGAGAAGCAACGGGCAATGGGATCAGCAGGATGGTGACACTAGTACGCAGTCGCTAGAACTGGTTAGCAGCCCTTGTTGCTGGGCAAACAGGGACTGAAAGATTGAATAAACGCCTCTAGAAAAAATGTGCACGAGTGACTAGCAAATGTGGTAATGCCAAGACCACCTCCACCATACTACCATCAAAGCCTTGTAGGGACAAAATGCACTTTGCTTCAAGCCACTCATATTGAAGACGCTAAAGTTAGCTGCCTCATAGATACTGGGTCCCAGGTGATCACTTATCCCCGCTTGTCATTCTTTCTGTACTCAATTTCTGTCTCATCATGACTTGAAATCTTTTGAATGATCTTTTTGGATGTAGAGTTACAGAGGAAGGAGCCAAATGGAGAGGCTGTGCTCTTTACTGGTATGTAGTAGAAGTCAATCTGGTGTTTCCAGAAGAGTTTTGGGCAAAGAGACTGAAGTCCCTACGTTAGTGTTGGTCGCTCCTGATGTGAACACTGTAACCGCAAATTTTCATTGGCACCAACTCTGTTAGGATGCCTTCTATTCTAACCATGTTGAAAGCGTTGCATGATTGTCACCCTCACTCATCCCTTCCTGGCTACAGAATGGTCTCTGGCAATCTTTGAAGTACGGCTACAAAACAGGCAAGCACTGGAGCCCTTGGGCTGGATAAAGCTCAGTGCCACACCCTTGGAAGTGGTGCCTGTAGGTAGCGTGAGAGTGGTCGTGGAAGGGCAGGTCCACATGAGTGGCGCTACCACAGGGAGAAGTGGGCTGTGGTGGAGGCGGCATCTTTGCTGGCTCCCTTCCTGGTGGCTGGGGTTAGTTGCCAGCCCTTTTTTTGTGCACCTTTTTTACCCAGTCAAACACTTTTCTCAATGTCAATCTTTAATCCAAATCCCAATGATGTGACCTCAGAGTGGTCATTGAGCATAAGGAGTCTGGAGATACGCCTCACCTTCCTTAAGACGGGAGCTTCCAGACCTAGCCTTGTGGCTCCGAGAATGGAAGCGGCTGGAGCTTAGAGATGGAGTGTTATATAGAGCACGACAAGAACATGGACAAGTCACACACCAGCTAGTGCTACCAGCTGAGTTAAGAGCCACGACACTGAGGAGCCTACATGATGATCTGGGTCACCTAGGTGCAGAGCGGACTCTTGACCTTTTAAGATCACGATTCTATTGGCCTAGGATGTCTGCCTATGTGGAGCAGAAGATCAAGATGTGTGAACGTTGTGTGCGCCGTAAGACTCCAACTGAGAGAGCAGCTCCCTTGTCTAACATTAAAACCAGCAGGCCCTTGGAGTTGGTCTGCATGGATTTTCTATCAGTGGAGCCTGATATGA
This sequence comes from Polydactylus sextarius, assembly GCA_016801845.1. Lineage (NCBI taxonomy): Eukaryota > Metazoa > Chordata > Actinopteri > Polynemidae > Polydactylus > Polydactylus sextarius. The sequence continues at coordinate 2,843,127 of CM028915.1, forward strand.
GCAACACGAAAGATATATTAGTCCTGACAGACCATTTCACTAAGTACGCAGTCGCAATTCCAACTCGAAACCAGAAGGCACAGACTGTGGCTAAGTGCTTATGGGAGAATTTTCTGGTGCACTATGGATTTCCAGAGAAACTTCTGAGCGACCAGGGTCCCGATTTTGAATCTCGCACCATAAAAGAACTGTGCTCCATTGCTGGTATCCAGAAGGTCAGGACTACCCCATATCACCCCCGGGGAAATCCAGTGGAGAGATTCAACCGAACTCTTCTCCAGATGTTGGGCACTTTGGAAAACAAGGACAAGTCTCATTGGAGGGAGTTTGTCAAGCCTCTAGTGCATGCCTATAACTGCACACGGAATGATGTAACAGGATTCAGTCCCTATGAACTAATGTTCGGCAGACAGCCTCGACTGCCAGTTGATTTGGCGTTTGGCCTACCTGTGAGCCGTGAACCCAAGTCACATTCCCAGTATGTGCATGATTTAAAGGGGCGTCTGGAGGAAAGTTATCGAGTTGCCACCGAGAATGCCTCAAAGACAGCTGAGCGTAACAAGCGGCGTTTTGACAAGAGAGTTGTTGAGTCCACTTTGGAAGCGGGTGATCGTGTCCTTGTGAGGAATGTTCGGATAAGAGGGAAACACAAGTTGGCTGATAAATGGGAGTCAGACATTCACATTGTGGTCAAACGAGCTGGTGACCTGCCTGTGTACACCGTTAAACCAGAAGGCAGAGATGGACCACTTCGCACACTACATCGTGACCTTTTGTTGCCATGTGGATTCTTACCTGTGGCTGAATTCAAGCAGCCTCTGAAGCAGACCAGCAACAGACCCAGAACAAGGAGACAGTCAATGGTGGAAGTTACAGATGACTCTGGGGTGGCAAATGATAATTCCGAGTCAGAAGACAATGATCACTATTACTACTTGTCTGGAGAGATGTTAAACCCTGACCTCATTGAAACAAGACTTTTGACCCGGTCAGAGACAATGCCTTCTAAAGTGAGACATTTAGGAGGGACAGAGCAACCACAACTGTCTTCAGTTGGTATGCTTCCTGTTCCTGTTAACCTGGAGGAAAAGATAGAGACATCAATCATGGAGAGACAGAACAGAGAGAAGAGACATGCACCTGGAAGAGAGACAGTGCAGTGGAAACCTGAAGAGATCATTCCATCCAAATCTGAGAAACCTCCGACTTCTGGAGATGGCACTCCAAATGAGCCAAACTCTGACAGACCAGACTGCTCTGGATGGAAAAGAAACTCAGCCGTAGCCACAACAGAGGCTGAGGTTGTTTCAGAGCCCAGAGAAACTGATTTCTCAAAAGTGAGAAGAGTTCTGTTTGGAAGTTTTCAGGACGCTCCCTCTGATCCTTTAAGACAAGAGGATGAGACTTTACCTGTCCAGCAGAGCATGTCCGAGTCTCCCTCAGAACCAAACATTATGAATGAGAGCCTTCCTGTTTTTTCAGACCTGTCGTTCAGTGACAGCAACAGAGATGAGGAATGCTTTGTCAATGAATCCTGTGAGGAAATGTCAGTGGACAGGACCAATGACGGACTAGCGACTGGGGCATCTGGAAGAGGGGCAAACTCTCCAGTCACTATAGGAGAGAGTGAAGGTGACACTATTCCCAGACGTTCCCAGAGGCATCGAGGGCAACCTGAAAGACTACAATATGGCCAACTGGGAAATCCCTTATTGTCCATAGTCCAGTCACTCTTCCAGGGTCTCAACCTTGCTTTTGCAGATGCACTCCAGAACCATGGGCACACAGACACTCCTCAAATAACCTCTAGAACAGTTCATAGTCATATGGGTGTAATGGGACATACACACCTTTAGGAGGGGAGGGTGTAACCCAGGTTATTAGGTCCTCATTAATAGTCCAGTTCATCAGTTTATTGAATAAATAAATAAATAAATAGGGTTTGATTTGAAATAATCTCACAAAAATGAAATTTAATAGCATTGTCTTTTCTTTTCTCTTCTTCATTAAAACCTTAAATATGTTGATAAATAGGAAGGAAAGCAAGTGTACACAACTTGATTATATCTGTTAAAGAGAAAACAGGTGTTTTGTTATTCCAGGCAGGACGAATGTGTCTTTCTGAGGGTGTACAAGAAGCGGGGACACGGGAAGTTCACGTGATGTAGGTCGACCAATCGGACGCCGTCGGGGCGCGCGGGTTGTTGTTCTTTTCCGGTCTCGTTCTCTCTGCCGGACCGATGTCGCGGTGGCTGCGCGCTAACTTTTCTGCTGCTGATATACTTTGTTTTGTACGAAAGAGCAAGACATTTCATTTATTTTTTTATTGTCACTGTCATATTTGACGCGGAGAGCGGAACCTTTTTGGCTGAGGATTTATTGCCAGGCTGTGTATTTTGCGGACGAAACAAGGAAAAAGAGTGAGTAATATCGCTTATTAGCAGCGTGGCGCTAGCTTGGGCTGTTAGCCACTTGTGCCTTGCTAAACTCTATTTTGAGACAATGCATTGCTGAACTCCCGTGTTCCTGTGTTTTTTTTTTGTTTTTTTTTTAGAGTGAATCCTGGGTTGATGAGAGCTGTGTAATCTGCAATTGTGCTGAAGTGTGTATATAGCATTTGAGTCTCTGGTGAGTAACCTTCGCTGATGCTGGTTGGAGAAATGGAAGGAAATGTGCATATGTTAGTGTTTATGTGGAGTGAGAGAAGCATTATGTTCATGTATTTTATGTTTAAAGAAGAAATGTTCATGTTAAGGTGTTTAATTACAGTTAATTATTCATATTCAATTATTCATAATTCATTCACCTTGTGTGTTCTTTGTGAGAGTGAGAAATAGTGGAAAAAAAGATGAACGGACAAGTTATGGGTTAGTCAGTTGTTTCATGTTAATGTTAAGACATATTTTTAGTTCATTTGATGGACAGTGAGAATAGTTATAAAGATCATTTAAAAAAAAAAGAAAGAAAGAAAACAATGTTTCAATGTAAATGGATGTATGTGTTTGTTTATATGCAATTAATTGTGGATGTATTTTATTTGTGGAGAAGTCATGTAACTCTCTTTTGGCCTATATAGGCCGGGTCTTTTCTTTTTCTTTGCATGATTCCTGGGTTGTGTGAAAGAAGACTTCTTCTGCTGGGATTCTGCCTTTCCTGCAGGGGCAGGAGTGAACCTCAGTGGTTGTGGCGAGCCACCTAAAGTGAACTGTGACAGTGAGAAATTCTGGATTTTATTTTGTGAACCGTTTTGCCAACGTCTCTTGTGTTTATAGACGTTTGTATTTTTTTTTCTTTTTCTTTATTTATTTATTCATATTTTTTTTCAAATCTCTTTAATCAATACAATCCATGTAAATACTTATTGTTGGTCCTGTGAGTTTTACTCCTCCACTCCATGCACATTGCTAATACCCCTTTCTCCTATAGCGAGTTTAGACTTCTGATTTGCTGGTCCATGAGATAATTAACGGGTTGATCAAAACATACCTGTACCACTCAGTCTTTACAATTACTAGTTGGGCTGAGGCGGGTTACACAAGTGTTTTAGCTTAATGAATATAAATATATGCTGTAAAAGTTGAAAATGTACTGTGCTTTAGCTCGCCTGCAGCAGAGCTTGTTAAATGTTTTGTCGGGAATAAAATATGAGGTTCCCTTCATTTGGAGGTTTCCATCAGTTCATTCTAAAAACTAAGACATCTTGCATTCACAGCTGGGCTACATGCCTTTCCAATAGCACGACAGACTGTGTGCAAAGTCCCACAAGAACCATTAACTGTCATTTGTGTCCAAGTGGAACAAATCTTAAAACTAATTAAACTGCACCCCCATGACAAGAATGTGAAAACAAATTTTGCCATCGGGAGCGGGTGAATTGACAATCGATGGCTGACAATTTCCAAAGTCTTGTTCTGAATTTAAGACTCGGGTGTGTGCAGCGGGTGCAGAATCAATCACGGCAAATTGAGTCCTGTGTAAACAGGGATAGAGTGATTGACCAAAACAGAGTAATTCAGACAGAGGGGAGCCAAGCCAACCTTATTGGCGGCACAGTCCATTCTTTTAGAGTTCTTGCCAAGGAAACGGACAGACGGTGCCATTTCAAAAGGTTAGCACAGTCTGGAAGGCAGTGACACTGAAATGAAAAAAGAAATTTACGAACATGGAGCTGCACACACACACACACACAAACACACGAGGTATGTGATGAGGAATCCAGCTGCATGTATCCTCCTCTCTGTACCATTCACTGTCTCTGTGACGTGCATTAAGTACAAATAACGACTTTAATGAGGCACCATCACACACACACACACACGCACACGCACACACGCACACACACACACACACACACACACATACCCACACATAGCGAGGATGAGGCTAATTACTAAAGGACAACTTGACACATCATGTCTCTTGTAATGGTGTCTTCAGGCAGACAGAACTATGCATTTGTCAATTTCAAAAACGTCAAACAGCAGGTAACATTAGCGCCTTGTCACAGGTGCTAGGAGTTAATAGTGATTGCGACATAAATGCATCCATTTTCAGGCCACAGCTGTCGGGCTTCTTCTCTGTTTACCATGGCATTTGGATGACAGCACCCCACAAACAGTCAGCATTCACCATTTATGTAAGTTTGCAAATGCATAGTTTAGTCTTTGTGACCATGGGCCTGTTTCAGAAAGCAGGTTTAGTGAAAACTCAGGGTTAGTTGCCCAGACTCTAATGAAACTAACCCTGATTTTTGCACTAAATCTGCTTTCTGAAACAGGCCTGTATCTGTATTTTAAAACACTAAGTTAATGTGATGTTTGCTCACTGGACAGGCTCATAAGCCTACACTCAACTCTTGATGCAAAAGGTACAGTTCCAGTTCTTTATTTGTTGCTTCATCTTCCTCAGCCTGTCAGTGGGTAGGGCTGATTCAAGCCAGATTGCAATAACAAAAACATGGGGAGAAGAGTGGTAAGGGACGTGGGGATGATGCCAAAAATAATAACAAGCGTCAAAGAGCCTATTATCTGTGACCATCTGTGACCTGGGTGTCTGATAATGGAGCTAGAGCTTCAGCTTGTTGGTTGAAAGTTCTACTTTGGCAGAAAGTCCTTGGCATTTTTACTCAGATATTTAGAAGATTATACCATCTAAACTGATAATCATGTTTTGTGGCTGATCAGACGAACATGTAGCACACAAGGTCGCATGTGATTTAAAATCTTCAGCAGTTGGCAATTACTCCTTCTTAATTCTAAATGAGAGTTTTGAAGAATTAATGTACACTAGTTGGAAATAATCTTCCTGCAGTGGACTGGTGCCGTGAGCTATAAGATGAGCCAATGTGGTGAAATACTGCTGCTGAGTGAAGGTGATTTCTGAAAGGAACATTTGACTCGATCATCATCAACATTTAAATAACCACTTTCATATGAATATTTTACCATTTGTTGCAGGTAGCGCTGCTCATAGAAAACAACAAGAAAAACAAAAACTTTTATTTCTTGATTTGGAGGCAGCTGACCTTCCAAATGTAACAAATGAATCAACTGAACTTATATACCCTTATCCAGGCATCATTGGGCCACATACAACATTTACAATAAAGTAAGTTATTCATGCATGCAGCATTTTCTTTGGTATAAAATTGGCATTTTCAAAAAGAAAAAATGTCCAAAAAACACCTCAAAGCTCATGAAAGCATTTGCATTCTGAATAACCAAAGAGTTAAATGTCTCTTCTTGTGTTTTTCAGTATTTCACTGCAAATGCAAAATTATGCTTATGACATACAGAACGGTTCAGTGACCACATCCAACTACTTTACTCTGCAACCTTATGGCTCCTGTGGCTACAGCTGCCATTTTGGATCCATAAGTTATGAATGTCTCACTAGCACTGTTTTTCTTTAAGTTTTCTTTATAGACAACTGCAAAGGAGTAAACTCCACTCTTCACATGCAAGCAAGGCCTTGCATGTCAAACAGAGTTTAGCACTTAACAAGATTAAGACTACAATCATGCTAGGAAGAGACTGTACTTACAACGATCAGCCATGATATTATGACCACTGACAGATGATGTGGATAACACCTGTCAGTGGGTGGGATGTATAAAGCAACTGAACATTTTAACGTTGATGTGTCAGAGGTGTGAAAAAATGAGCAGATAAAGGATGTGAAAACTTGACTCCTGACATTCATGTGCATGTTACTTTGACACATACCATCACCTAAACATTTGGTAGTGACTTCTTTCAGTAGGGTAATGTTCTTGCCTTACTGTAACAATGTCTCATGGCTGAAGATAGTTTGAGGAACACAACAGTGTGTTGACTTGTGTTGTCTTAGCTCCAAATTCCCCAGATTTCAATTCGATCGATCATCTGTGATCTGTGTGCCAGACATGTCAGATCCATTTAGACCCCACCTCAAAACTTACAGGACTTAAAGGATCTGCTGCTAATATCTTACCAGACACCACAGCGCCTTCAGAGGTCTGTTGGAGTCAAAGCCTTGATAGGTCAAAGTTGTTTTGTTGGTAAAAAGGAGCTGTCATTAGTGTTGCCAGGATTAACAGTGACCTTCTAGTTCTGAATGTTTGTATTTGTACATTTCATGACAGTTCATCCACTAGTTCTCAAGGTATAGCAATAACATTGTGGCTGTAAATGTGGCTAACACCTCCACGTTTATTTATTTTGCAGGATTTGTGTCGAGGGGTTTGATCAGATTTACCTGACAATTTCCTGTTTGTCCTTTAACAACTCTAATTGATGAATGACTGGCAATAACCTTTTCTAACTGGATCACACCCATTTCAAACCAGTTAGGACAGTGCAGACACAAGCACAAAGAAATCTCTTTTGTGGAAAAACACTACACCTTGTAATATAAATGAACAAAAAGAGTGAGAAATAAAGAAAAACTGACTGAAAAATATTGACTTAGAGCCTTTAATTGTTATGTCACAGCTATACATTCACTTTTACACTGGATTCTTTTACCTTAAGTGGCTCATAGCACTAAGAGAAAATGTGGTGACTACCCACACCGTGCACACCAATTTCAAGTCTGCTTTAATAACAAGTCTTTTAATTTTTTCCCTTTGCTCCAGTCTGTCTCTTTCATTTCACAGATTGAAGGATGATGCAGCCTCTGGAGTTTGTGAAGCTGTTTCACCTTGTTGTTGTTGAAAATGTCACGGACCAATCATGTAACGTGAATGTGAATGTATTACTTACTGAGGTTATGAAGTTTTACTTTCCTATTTTCAAATGCCAATAAAGCGAGAAATGGAAAAATGAGGCACATCATTCCATTGGCAGAGGCCACCGTATTCAGCCACACACCATGACTGGAAAGAGCAGTATTGTTTGTCTGCTGGGGGTGTCAGAGCAGTCAGTACCTCTCTGTGCTTGTCCCCCAGTTGCCTCCCAAACAGACATCGAACTCTGTTGGAGCAGTACAACTCTTTCTATTGTTCCCTAATGGACCACTGATGATTGTGACCTTCTGCTCAACCCAGTGAGGACGCAGAGGGAAGGGATGAGGGTGTTTGTCTGTTTGACTTTACTTTTGAAATGGTGGATAGTTGCATAGAGGGGATTGAGGACATTCAGCTCATAAAACCAACATAGTAATGAGAGGCAGAGAGACACGCAGGGAGGGGAGATGAGGTGGAGTAGATGGCTTTGAAGAGGATTTAAGTATGATGGAGGAAGAGTCCCGGGAGAGAGATGGTGAGAGCAGGGGACGCATGACTGAGAAGTAAGGAGGGATGTGAGAGTGGAATAAAAAAATTGAGTGAAAGAAAAAGATGTTTCCATCCATAAGAATTAAGCTGTCTGTGTCGGTGAGGTAATGTTCCATAAGTCAAATCTATTTGCCAACAAGTTACACTGATTCTGCACAATTGCGACTCTTTCTGTGCTACCTTTATTGACAGAAAAGGAGAGAGTTGTGCAGGGGATTAGGGGAGCTCAGGTAGCTGTCTGAAGCGAGCAGAAGTATCTGGAAACTGAAATGTTCTTTCTGCTTCTTTGCAAGAGGCAGCGAGATGAAGCGTCCGCTAACAAACCGAGACAAGTCTCGATGAGGGGAGATGAATCTGCAAACAAATCTGCTAACAAATATAGATCCCCCAAACCCTGGAGAAGGAGAAAGCGGGAGATGGAAAGTAAAAGTAAAAGGTGCTGATTTATCGAAATGTGTGCCTAAAAGCTCGAAACGCACTCGGGAATATTGTGAAGCAGCCGGTGGGAGAATGAGGAATGAGGAGGGGAGAGGCAAAAATTGAGTTTCATCTTTGTGAACAAGTTGAAATGAAATGAGGAGGAGAGGACACAGATGGGAGATACTGATTGAATGGGAGATGACAGGTACAGTGACGAAGCTACAACTGCACAAAAAGGAGATGGTTAATGAGCAGGTGAGAAAAAAAAAAAAAATCTGTGAGATGTGATGTGTGAGATGTGGAAAACTGGTGGGTGTACGATTGCTCATCACACCCCTTTTGATGCCTGGCATGGCTAAAGCATATTAATAGCTACATGATGCTGATCAGCGGTGATAGGGTTACATTTGACACAAACTCCTTCTGGCCTGTGATGTCACTCGTGTATCTTATATGACATAAGAACTTGTTTTTTTATTATAGCCTTTTTTGGTTTCCTTTTTTCCCCAGCTTTGGAGACTTTACAGAGTGGTAAGTAATGGAGACCGTCTCTGTGGGAGAGTGGTGAATCGACAGGGAACGAGCAGCACAGAGAGAAGGGGAGAGAGCTGAGGAGGCAGGGATCAACCCCCCTTCCCCTCCACATCCCAACAGGGGATGTGCTGACTAGCAGAAAGCAAGGAAGGAGGCAGGCAGGAAGGGAGGGGAAAACAGGAGGGTCAAAAACAGGGAGGGAGGAAGTGGAAACATATAGAATCAGTCTATGTGACAAATACTGACATTTGTTTCCTGTGTGAGTAATCTGAAGTCATCTTAAAGTCACGCTCAGACAAACTACTGGAAGAAAAAGAAAAACACTTTCATTTCAATTTCAAACTAAACTTTTGCCCTGACCAGTGATATGTGTCTAAATGAATGTGAACAGCTTATTTCAGCTGTTTACTCTGTGACCATTGAGGAAAAAAAACCTCAAATTATTGTTGTTGTGATAACTTTCCCTGGGGTTTAAAATCCTCTTGCTCTGCATCATAAAGGGAGAGGCAGTGTTTTGGCATCTGCATGCAGCCTCTTGCAATTTTCTTGGAGAGAAGGGGATTTCAATTTTTTCCCAAATTGCCTGTTTCGTCCACACTAATCTGGCATTTTTGACAGGTAAAAAATTATCTTTTTTGGAAATGGCATTCAGAGTGAATTAATCTAAAATGCTTGTGTTCTTGTGTGGACAGCCTTTATATACAGCCAAATATAGATTTTGGCTTAAACCTGTTATTTGTATTTCATTTGCCAGACGACTTTGAGATATGAAAGAGTGATTTGTTTGACATCATAGAGCAGCAGCAAAGGAACAAGTATGATATCAAAGAGAAGTGCTCTGACTGAAACCACTCTGCCCACATGTCTCTGACAGTAGACTTGTGGGGGTTGTGTTCCACCACTTCTGTAACTTTCTGCTGAGGAAAAAGGTTTTTTTTTGGTCAGTTTAAGCCTTTGTTATAGACAGAGGAGTGATGACAGGAAATATGGGAAGAAAAGATTCAACAAAGGTCCCCAGCTGGACTGTAGTTCATGGTCAGTGTTGTAATATTCAAGCTGCTCAGAAGCTTGTGAACAAACTGAACCTACTTTCCCAAGCTGTCCTTTTGAATCTCTCTCTCGATATGTACAAAGAAGTGCGTATGGGAAGAACAAACGCTGACTGAAAATGTGCCCAGCTGGCTAAATTTGAATTTTTATCATATCTGATGGTCAGCCATTTGTTTTTTGCATTAAGCACACCCTTGCCTTAACTGTTTTCCTGTTCAAAGCTGCTGTGTCGTAACAGTGGGTGTTACAGATGCTGCAATGCTTTCACAGAAACATGATTTTCCTTGTTATGTGACGTGTCAGATAACATTAGTCAGTGAGCATAAAACAAAATAAACTTACCTAGTAGTTGTGCTAATTTGATGAGTCCAAATTCAATCCAGATGAAAAACATTTGGTAACACTGAGAGCTGGACAGCATGTTTTGGTTACATGTCTTACACTTTTTTTTGTTGGTTACTGCTTTGGGTTTTCCTCTGTCAGTCCAATTGCATTTAATTAATGCTTGGCCAAAAAATGTTGACCTTTGACCTTAAGCCACCAAAACCTAGTTCAGTTCATCTGGGGTAAAAGTGAACATTTCTGCAAAACTTATAGTTATAATCCCTAATAGTGTTTTTTAGATTTCACATCCAAGAACATTCAGACACGTTAATCATTTGAAATGATTCCTTCACTGTTTTTTGAGACATTGCATTCATAAGAATGGAATATTATGATGGACAGACAAGCCCTAAATATAACGCCTCGGGCCTCACTTGTCTCTGGAACTGAAGCACAACAAAAAAATTTGTTTCCATAAAAACTGTGCAGATCAGTGAAATATCAGAATAAATTATACATATATTAAATTACACAAATAGTCTGAAGCAGCTGGGTGTTTAAAAGTGTAAAACATAGTGTCCATAAGTTGCACAGTGCATTTATAGTCTATCAATATTACTACATGAGCATGAATGAGTGGGGGTGTGTGGGGGTGTTCAGGACGTATGTACTGGGAGTTCAGTAGTGTGACTGCCTGCAGCGAAAAACTGTTCAGCAGCCTGGTGGGTCTGATGTGGATGTTCCTCCATCTCCTCCAGGACTGTATAAAAAAAATAAAAAATACAAAAAACTATGTGAGGAGTGGGAGGGGTTGTGATTATGTTGGAGGCTCTGCGGATGCAGTGTTGATGGTTAGTGTCCAGCAGGAATGACAATGAGGCATCAATGAGCTCCTCAGCAGTTCTTACCATCCTGGTCACTTACTGTCTTTCTTCAGCTGTGTCTAGTAGCAGTATGTGCTGGTATTAGTAATGGTTTTCCAATGATTACCTATGTATGTAAGTCATGTAAGCAGGACGACAGACACACAGGCTGGCTCAGGTCTTTGCTGTGGAAGGTAAAAGAAATCTAGCTGAATTTTATGATTGTATTCACTCGGTTTCATAGCTGCACATTTTGTTTTGTTCTTGCACTAATGGTTTGTTATATCATCCCTATTACAGCTTTGATCTGCTTGTTAGGCATCAGGCATCCACCTCAGTTAACGAAGATGACGAAGGTAACGTTGCACAGGTGAGCAGTCAAATGAAATTAGTTTTGAAGTTTGTCCTAAGTCAATCACAATCACAATTACAAACACGTTATTGAGCCATGAGGAGACATTGTTTTTGTTATTTGTGAGAAAAAAGCGCCATAACTGACGTCAGTTTCAGGGTAATTTAAATGAAAAAGTAAGCGTGGGTGAATGTTTTGAAATTGAAATCTTGTTTTTGATATTACCCAGCCTGACACGTATGCAGTCCAAGCATAAGCCTCTTCTCAGCAGCTTGCAGAACCTTGTCCCATCGAGCATGAAAAACACCGTGTCATGGAGGCAGGACCCACGGTAGCAGGGCGAGGAGGGGAAAGAAAATGGGGGAGAGACATTGAACGGGGAGGCTATTATACATTTTTCATTAAGTTTCCAAGCACTAAACCACATCAAAGCCTCTCAGAGATGGGGGGGTGGGCAGTAGACACAGGATGTTCTAATTAACTTCACAGTCGCTTGAGCTCCCCCCTTCTCTCCCTCACACACAGTCATTCTCTGTGTCTATGAGTGTGTCTCTATCCTGCCCACTGTCTGTATGTGCGCCTTGTAAATTCATCACAACAACCCCCATCTACAAAAAAAAAAAAAAAAAAAGTTGGAAGGCTACTGCTGCAGGGAGCTTATGCAGGGCGATCAAACAGTAAAAAGCAGAGAGGGCCAGGGGGAGTGATGGAGGGGTGGGGGGCTGAGCAGACAGGGTGGAGGAGGGGGCAGGACAGGAAGGGGAAAAGGAGCCCTGAGGTGTTGGTGCAGCCACGCCCGCAGAAGAGAGGAAGAAGCAGCGACTGCTTCCACCCTCCACTGCTTAGTGCGTGGTGGTGCGTTTAATTCACCTGGGAAAGACAGGAGATATGAACTTCTTCAGCTTTCACAACAAACTCTTCTTCTGGCATATAAACTCTACAGCTCCAACTAAGAAGTGATTTTTATCCAGCAGGGGAATGGAGGAGAGAGGAATAAAGAAGCTTAAATCTACAAAAAAAACTTTAATCTGTCAAGTCCCTACATCGACTTTTCCCACAGGTCCTAAAAGCAGCATCACTCCACCCTCCTCTTCTCTCACCCCTCCTTCTCAAGATCCCAATGCTGATTCCCGCTCGCTGTGAGTCAACTGAAAGTTGAATGTGCTCTTCGCAGTGAGGAATCCAGCCTTGTCATCTTAATAACGTCACTGAGCTTTTGGTTTCCTGCCTGATTGCTGACAGGAATAAAGCCCATGTTACACAAATCTATACAGAAGCTCATCCGGCCGTCAAACAGGGAAAAAAAAGAAATAAAAAATCAGTCATTAAAAAAAGAGAGACAAAAAATGTGTCATTAATTACAAGATCGCCAATGGTTTCCCACTGATTATGTTTCGATCAACCTTAAATAATTGTCAATAAAACTCAGCAAATCAACCACTAATCCAAAGAGTTTTATTGATCACTAATTACTTCAGCTCGGCAGGTATTAGTGATTGCTGCTGCGATTTCTGTTGCCTCATGTTTAGTGGGTCTCCAGCATGTTGTTTTTTTACAGAACCGTGTACTGTGTTATCATCATATAAATGATGATGTGAGGCCCTGAGAGAATAATATCTGTCTATCTTGGCAGCTTCCTCAGGGAGCTGTGAGGCCACAAGCAGCTTCTGTTTGTTTGAATCCAAGTGGTTCATTTAAGGACTGAAGGAAAAACAGACAAAGGTTAATTCAACAGAAACAAATATTAACAAAACTTGGAGAAGTTTGTAAAAATAATTAGTTAAGCTAAAACTAGCTTTATTAATAAACATATAAAACACATGTATATAATATGAATTGGTGTTTTATTTGTATCTTGTAGTAATGTGAAGTCTGGCTCTTTTCAAAGATTCGGTTCTTTTGGCTCGGCTGCCTTAAGGCCCTATTATGCTCCCTTTACATAACTAAATAGGTACGTGCGTTCCTAGCGTCGGATCTTTCATAATCCCCATGCGTATTTCATGTTGCCGTGATTGTTAACAATGCATCCACTAGAGGGCAGCGCAGAGTGCAGAGTTCCAAATAACAAACATGGCGATGGTGAAGGAGAACACAGTGCGCTAAGAAAGAGATTCTAAGAAAGAGATAAAAAAGAGTCAGCGCTGTAGATAGTGGTGGTTTGTGCAGCCGTTAAATAAATCGCAGCATGTGGACAGAGAGTTCTTCTTCTTTGTTCCTTTCGCTGGTCGCACTTGAGCTATGCTGCGCAACACTGCCCCAACGGTTTCCCGTGGTATTACTCTGTTTGCTGCGTACTGCCCTGGATCACTAAGCTCCCTGAAAACAGACCAAATTATGAACATAATGATGGACGAAAGGCTCTGTCCGTCTCCGTATGCATATTCTGCATAGAGCATAAATGGGCCTTTAATAGAAACAGCTCTTATGGCTCCCTAATGGCTCTTCACTTAGTATCACTCCGAGCCTTATATTTTAGCCTAATTTAGCAATTATGAATACTTTTGTGTTGATAAGCAATTTTTCATTCAGTGTTTTCATAAAAGCCTTATTTTCATGCAAAAAGACAGTTACTATTATTTGACATTTTAATAAAATCAAACAACTGAACGCAGAACCACAGCAAACAAATCAAATAAATTAAGTCAACAGTTGCATAGACGAGCGAAAGGTTCTTAAATGTCACAAGCATATGTTTAAAATCACACAGTGTATGGGCTAAATGCACGCTGATTATGAGCGCCCATTGATTGGGTTTGGTGATGGATAGGAGGCGCTCATGATGGGAAAGATGGGAAAGTAGTGCTGCGTGGTGAACGCAGTGGAGGAGCTCAGGGCAAATGTTTGTTGGACAATGTGAGTGTGGATGGTACATTTTTTCATGTGGATTTAACCTTTTTTCACCTTTTTCCATTTTTTGGGATTTTTTTGGACAATTTCTTGGATGTTTGCCGACAATCGTGGACCGGTGAGAGGCACAGGGATTTAAAACAGGATTGCCACGTCCTGCTTTTGTCGCTGTGTGGGCTTAAAGCTTTGGCGTAAACAGAAAAAAGAGAACTGAGACATTTAAAAGATCAGGAAGTGGTGTGTTTTTGTCGGGTATTGTTATTGGGTTTTTTGGAAATTTAATCTCATGTTCATGCACAAACTGCTTCTCTTTAGTTTTTCGCTCATTTTACTTTTTCCCAAAGTTCTCATATTTAGATCAGTCTCCCCCCTCTCTGTCGCTCTGTGTGTACCTGGCCCGTACCACTATTTGTGCTGCAGCACCTGCTATACACCTGCTGCCTTCAGAGCATCTGCCCCTCTGCCTCCTATTACATAATTGTATGATCCTATTCTGTGCTTGCTGGTCATTGGCCACATGATGGCCTATTAAAATAAAGTCCCGCCCCTGCCTGCATGGAGTCAGAGCTGAGCAGGAGTGGCTATCGGCTGAAGAGTCGGCTCTTTCGAACGGGAGCCGGCTCTTTTCATTCGCAACAAAGAATCGGCTTGCGAAGTGGCACATTGCGAAGCGTTCGCAAACGACACATCACTAGTATCTTGTATCAGTGGCTTTAAGACTTTGAGACCTGCAGTAGTGTTGTTTCGTTTAATTTCAGCTCTTATTAATAAACCTTCTAAAATTCACATTTGTTTGTTTTTTTATGCTTTTGCATATTACAAGAGCCAACTGAAATATCAGAGCTGTCATAAAAAATCACAGTTGTGACTCATAATTATGATGTAAACACTTGACATTTACAAGTAAGAGACTTGCTTTGGGGCAGCACGGTGGTGCAGTGATTAACACTGTAACTTCACACCAACAAGGTTCTAAGTTGAAACTGAGCCCTTATGTGTGGTGATGGCGAATTTTCCTTGTATCTGTGTGAGTTTTCTCTGTGTAATCCGCTTCCTCCTACAGTCTAAAGACATGCAGGTTATATCAGGTACCTGTAGGTTTGTTTGTGTGTGAATGGTTGATGTACTTAATACTCAGTCAGTTAAGACATCCATGACCTTCAGCAGACAAACTGGTAGAGATAATGAACAGATGGAAACTTACATTAGTATAAAGCTGCACATAGACAAAGTTAGTATCTGCTGCTGCACATGATGGAGGTTTTATCAGCTGAAGAGCCAGACCATAGAAAAACTGAAAATATTGGACTTAAAATCATCACATAGCTCAAAATGAATGTCTACTGACTATATGGGTGTTTTCAACATAAAAAAGTTCTGTGTATCATACACAAGTGTATTCAGCAATTTGGCAGATTTCTATCAAAAATGACGTACAAGTGAAACTCACACCCCAGTGGACCAGCCACCAAGGGTCCTTCCACATGTTGACTGGACGAGCTGGGAACTGACAACTGTCCTTCCATTAAGTGAACGACCTGTATTACACATGAGATTTAAGTCAATGTTAAGCTGCTCCAAACATTACACATAATATGATAAAAAAATAAAATCAGACTGTGCTCTGTGTTTTCTGGTTTGAAATTTAACTCATTTATATGTTTCCTAGTTTGAAAGAAAAATGCTTGCTGCTCTGATAAACAACCATGAGACAGATTCTCCCAATCACTGTCATCTGGTCCACACAGTAACACAAATGACCAGATTCAGTGATATGGTTGTTGCTGTGTGATCTGCTCTGCTCTTTAATGAAGATGTCATTTTTCCCCTGATGCAAGAAAAGGCAATTTGTGTTCTATAACTGTATTCATTGTGAATGTAAGCTACACAGCAAATACCTATCAGACATAAAATATAGTAATTATTGCACATTGTTACATTTGTAAATCTGTTATTTTATTTGTGAACTACTTATTTATTTTCTGTTAACTTTTTTAATTTTCTCTTAATCTCTTTTTACAAGTTTTTATGCTGTCAAACAGATAAGTTTCCTCTTGAGGGACAAATAAAAGTATATTTTATTCTATTCAAGGTCAAAAAACAGCAGGGGAGCTACACAGTGTTTGAGGACAGCACAAGTTTACTTTTGTCTTTCACAACTTTGGAAATCCAGGTGATAGCTGGTGTCCTTAAAACCAGATAATACTCGTATCCTATTTATCCTACTTACATTAACAGCAAAGAGAAACAAAACACAGATATTGTGAGCCGACAGTGGACAATTGATTAGCACAGATAATGAGAGAAATGACAGATTGGAGAGAAGTGGTTCATCTTTCCCCACAGGGATCACACCCACAGCTCTGCAAACATTAATTGGCAACGCGACCTTGGGCACGGTGAGAAAAACAGTTCTAGCTTGTTACCATGATTCATAATTTGTTTTTTGTCATCTTGGAATAAGACTTGGAAGATAATGAATAATTTGAGTTGTCTTGTCACGTAATCCTGATGATCCCCGTTGGCTTGCTAAATTCATAACTGGTTCATAAACAACGGCAGCACCCAGGGAGAGCCTAATGAAATTTGCTCTGGTTTTTTTGGATAAGGGAATTTTTGTTTTGCTTCACTTCATGTCAGGACCACGGTCATGCGCTGGTGTTCACGGCACTTGGAAACTGTCACCAGTAACTAACCAGATGAGGTAGAGTTGGGGACAAGAATGAGTTTATATAAAGATCAGTGTGGAGATCTTTTTACTTTTAAGATTGCAATAAAAAAGGTAGAACAAGAAAGTAAACACGTTTGAAACGGCTCAAGGAGCGTGAGGGTAATTCAGAACAAACAATTCATTGCATTACCATGAAACCCTTTCACTCACACAGTGTTTATAAGTATAGGGACTTTCTACAGCAGTTGATCTCAGCCATAGCTGCAGCGCAAATGGCTGCATTTCCCAGCAGCTTTATTGACAGCTTGGCAATTATGGATAGTTGTTTACATCACAAACAAGTAAAATCCCGCCTCTGAGTTACTTTTGAATTACAATTCAAAGATCTGCAGCTTTCATGTCTGTTCTCCGGCAGCTATCATTCACATAAAGTACAAAACACAGATCTGAGGCAGAAAAACTCTTTCACAATGTCATAAAATAATTCTGTGAACACTAAAGTTTATTATTTTTTTTTTTTCCCGTTGGATCTTTAGATAAGTAAGGCAACACTGAATTGTAAGACTGTAGTGCTCAAACTGTCACATCTCACCCCTAATAAAGCACAATCCTGTCTTTGACGCAGAACTGAAGCTGTGCTGTCAATATGCTTCGCAGATGAGCCCATTAGCTCGTTGCTTCTGTCAGCAGCAGCCTGATAAGTATGAAGCTGACTGCCTTTGGCCTTCAAAGCCTTGCACGGACTTGTACTTTTTTATCTGACAGATTTCCCTCTTCCTTTGGAAAAGCCGTGTGGATTCTGTTCTCAACATGGTCGCCATCTGCTTGTTCCTGGTGTATCAAAAACAGCCTGCCCCTGGTGTGGATCTCTCCCACGGTGCATCAGTGAGAAACAATTGGCCTATCAGCAGCAGGAAGGCGGCTAATGAATAGATTGTGTGACTCCCCTTCAGACAGAAAAAGACAGAGACAGCCACACTGAAGCCAAACACAGACAGACACTCATTCTGAGGCAGAGCTGCACAATCATGACATATTCTTGTAATATGCAGAACAGAACCAGTCATCTGAGCAACAAAATGTCACTGTTGAAATTCAAAGTTTCAAATAAATTTAGTCTGTTTTGCAGTCTTTTTAACGAAACAACACAGTCAGCAGAGCATAGCACACTGCAGGGTAGCAGTGCGTCACAGTATATATTACATTAATGTATACATCACATATATATTTATTTTGTTTATCTACCTATTTTCTTACTGTTTTTTTCGCAGCAGGATGTTAGCCATTTTAATGACTGTGACGACCTTCCCACTTGCAAATATTCTATCGAAACAAATTCCTCCCAACACTGTTATGTGGAGGCAACATTGCTGCATCCTGGGCTCAGCGCCCCAAAGACAAGCGTGCACGGTCTAAAGAAACACAAATTCCTCCTATAGCAGAATGATAATGGGTGGAGCCACACTATTCTCCTGTGACACAGTGTGTGAAGCATACTGCATAGCCCAGCAAAACAACAAACAACATAGCATGGCATAACATAGTACATCATAGTTGTGACGTGTAACATAGCATACTATAGTGATACTATATGTATACATACTATAGTATAACATAGTAGAGAGTAATAAAACATAATATAATATATTCATATAATAATATATTACATCATATAGCACTTTATAGCTTAGCTTAGTATGGTATAGTATAATATAGTATGGTACAGAAAACAGTAAACCACAGTACACTATGCTGGATTTAGCACAGAATACTGTATTACAGTGCAGTTATATATAACATAGTATAATGTAGCAGAGTAGTGTAGGATTAAGCTGATATTATATTATCCTATGGTATTAAAAATACATTTCCCCTCTCAGCTCGGTGCTGCCACTGGTCTGATATCTACTGAGACAGACTGCAGAAAGCCAGCCTGCACCTCACACCACACCACTGCACATGCATTCAGAGCAGAAAGCTCCTCTCTAAAGGATGCCTAATTGGTTTTATTGACTTTAGCACCAGCAACTGATATTGTATGATAGTGTAATGACAAAAGATTAGCTCCTTGTGCACAGATGGGTAATAACAGCTGAGGTGGAGAGCTGCTTCACAGAAAGACATCACACCAGATAAGCACTGTAAGAAATGTGATTATGAGGACAGTAGTGTAATCTTGGTCTTATTAATATGTTTAATTGTAACCATTCACAACAGCCCTGAAGCTCCCACTCATGATTGCTCTGCAATCGTGCAAAATGTTATTTCATAAAGTGCTAAGCTAAATTCTCTGCAGGCAGACACCAATTATAACACTCTTATATGTATATGGGCATGCTAATAAAAATACTTTGTGATGGAATTTTAAATTCAGTCAGGTTGGTGCAGAGGGTTTCTAAATGCATCCTGGAATATGAATAGCTGTCTCCGTCTCTATGTCTCCTCACTGCCAAATTGTGCTTTCAATAATTTCTTTCAGGAAAAAAAAAATCTTCATCTTCAGACCTCATCTCCGTTTCTCTTTCTCTTTCCGTCACTCTTTGTTGCCACCTCTTGTTTTCCCTGTGCTCTCACTCCCTCCTCCTCAGTTTCTCATTTTCTCCATTTAATATTTACAACCTTGTTACTTTCTTGTTTCTCGGTCTCCCCAGCGCACCTCAACGCCCCCGCCCCCCTACCCCCACTCCCTCCGCTCTGTCATCAGATAGGGGAGCTCAGTGAAGAAAAGCCCATCTCGACTTCAAACGCCTCCCTGTCTATTTGTCTCCACCCCGTCTCAACTGCCAGCTAGGCACAGCCAAATAAACTCTTTCCTCCCCCCACTCCATTTCGACTCGCCCCCTACCCTCCTCACCCGTGTTTGTGCCTGGTTCTCCATTGATCTCTCTCTTTCTTCCTCCCTCTCTTCCTGTTTGCATCTCTTTTTCTTCAGAGTTTCTTTCCCTCTGTCCTCTGCACTTGCTCACACAGTAGAGCATTTAAATATGATATTGCCAGCAGCAGAGGCGCCTGCATCTATTTTGCTCTCGGTGTGAAATAGAAACGGTTTATATCACTGTTATTTATTACTCAAACTAAATTCTGTCTTTTCCTCCAATTTGTTCAGATCCCTGCATGACAATTTGAATAGGACTTGATATTGATGTGACGTGCTGTGAATCAAAATACAGGTTTTACCGAATATGCGGGTATAGCTCCTTAGCAGGAAAAAGCGTTAATGGACAAACTGTGTAAAAATGACAACAATTATCGAGTATTACCAAAAAAAACTCCCAAGAGCATCATTAAGAAAAGCCGCCTTAGTTTTGTCCTTGTTTTGCTGTTGTTTTTCTCATCCTTTGCAAACAGCTTGCCAAAGCTTTTTATATGTTTGTATTTTTTTTTTTAGGGGCGAACAGTGCAAAGACTAACAATGATGCAACCAGAGGAAAGCTTTCACAGGGTAGGGCAAGTTCTGCCCCACCAACTATCCCTGGCATCTCCAACTGCACAAGCTGGGAGAGTCTGTACCATTGACTGGGTGTATCCACAGCAACTGCAGAGGGTCTGACTTACTATATGGGCACAAACTGTGTATGTGTATACCATTACCAGCCACAGCAGCAGAGCTGGTGTTGTTTTCACCTCACCAGTCTCTGTATATGTGACTTTTAAGTACTTGTCATGTTTGTCACTACAGCAGCATCACAACTGTTCAGGAAACTACAGTGTATATATCAGAATGGTACATGGTAAACAGACTGTATTTATAGCAGTTTTCTAGTGTTTGTTAACACTCAGAGCTTTGTATGATGGCTCAGAAGGGTCAACAACAACCACAACACAAATGCAAATTATGCCACAACAGAAGCGAGCAGCTGCCATTGACATTATTGGTCCTGGCAGCCTGGGGATTTTGTGTTAGTGTTGTAGCTTATGTGTTATTTTGACCCTTCTGGGCCACTATAGATTTACAGTAGATTTAAAATCCACATTCACCTTCCTCTATACTATTGATGCCAATTGGGATTCAGCATTTTACACAAGGACACTTCCACTTGTGAGAATTAAACCACTGCCCTTTTGATTAGTGGACGATCTGCTCTTAGTGCTGATCCATAGCTGCCCTTCAGTCTGACCCACGAGTATTTAGAGCTCATGTGATAATATAGTAAAAGCTCAGTTTTTCTCTATGGGAATATCAACACATTGCTGAGCAAAATAGTTGGACCGTATGAAGTAGATTTGAATGGTTTACAAACATGCTGTAACTTAGTGTTGTTGACAAATCGACGCTTCTGCTCAGTGTGGCCACAGTGTGCAAAGAATTGTGCACCCTGTAAAAATTAACTGAATGGATGTTCTTGCAAAACATGCAATTATCCTCCATCAAATGTTATTCAAGGCTTTTCTCCATTCATTGCTTGATTTTTGCTTCCCTTTGATAACAACTGTATGGTATTGTTTTCCCATTGCCATTGATTATTACAGCTTTTTGTTTGTACATGAAATCTTGCAAGTGTCTGAAGGGGAAGTCAGTGCAGGCCTGCATCTGAGTGTGAGTGCACATGTTTATACATGTGTTTATGAAAGTGTTTTACAGATAATTATTTCCTTGTTTACCAAGCAATTATAATACATTTAGAGATTGAGGGGAGTACTGTATCTTTTTTGTAATCTGCTGGTCCATTTCCAGCTTTCACTTAGTTTATTTTGCCAGGATGGAGGGAGGGGGAGAGAGTAACTGTGTATAGTAAATGTCTCTAGTGCTCTTGTAAAGATTACACATGTCTGAGTAAGCAGAACCGACGGTACATCTGTCCCAGGTGTCACATCAACACGCCCCAAACCTTCATTAGACGACATATTTCCTGTGTGTCAAACGCTGTGTTATCACTTATCATCTGATTAGTGAGCGCATTGAAGGAATTAGTACGAGATATTTTTAGTTACATAGCAGTAGATAAAGTTTTAAAGCTTCATGACTCCATCAAATTGCAGTCTTCAACCCCAATCAATGCTGAACTAACATAGAGAACTTCTTGGCTAAAGTAAATATTAACACATGGAGCAAACACACAGATAAATTAGCACTGAGTTGTGGCTCTGGACACTTGACTCCTCTGTGACATAAATCCTGTCTGATCTTGCTTTAGTTGTGCCCGAGTTTTGCTGTGATTCAACCCTCAGTCTTTGAATCACTTTGTCAATGCTAATCCAAGTCAAAACACAGTGCATTGCTCCAGTATTAACTCTCCCTTTAGCTAACACACAAAGTCAACTAACTCCTGAGGGGAACATCCTGCTGTTTAGCTGCTAAATGCTGCAGTACATACACAGAGATAGACTATATCTTTGTCTGTGTGGCGTTAAGTGCTGGGAAGACAGTATCCCAGCTGAGTCTAGAAACAAGGTTGATGGAAGCAGCGAGAGCGAACCACATTACAGCACTAAAACTAAAACAATGTTGTAAAGGACTATGTGAATCTCTGCAGAGCTGAGAGTGATCTGCAGAGTCAGGTGATGATTCTCTGTGGCTTCATTTTTCACACACAAATTTGATCCGTTTGTAATATAAAAATATTGATTGAGCAGCATTCAGTGTTCATAATGTAATATAGGTGCTTTGTTATTTCATCATCCACTGTGGATTATTATTGTGATTGTTGGCACACACATATATACCAGTTGTATTTTAAAGCAACAGATGGCTGAAGTGGAAAATAATGCTGCATGTGGCCTTTTTTTGTTGCTTTTTCTTGAAGACTGACCGATGACAGCAAAGTAAAGAAATTGAAAAGAGGCTGGGATGTCATCTGATGAAGACACCTGTGTGATAAAGTGGCTAGAGTCTTGAATCGATACACTATTCTAGTGAGCAGTGCAGGAAATTTGAAGTATCTGAGAGCCTTAGTTTGACAGCCATTGTATTGTACTCTGTCTCTCTGAAAACAATGAGCATAGCATGTGATCTGTTTTGTTTTTTACTGCGAGGACAAGATAAAAAAGAAACACACATAATGTGGTTTGTGGTGGAAAATGGCCGAGGAGAAAAAGAAAAGAACAGACACCATGGGCATTCAACATGCATACATTACATCTACTGCAACCCCTTACTATGTTGTCAAGCATTGTGACCTCCTACAGTGGTGATTGCCCTTTTTCATAAGACCAGTGTTTTATTAAGAACCTGTGTTTAATACAGATGGAGCATATGAATCCTAAAATTAGCACAGGGATCCACAATTCTCCTCTTTGGATGTAGGAGGCTAATAACAGCCTGCCACATCAGCAGCCATAGAAATCAGCCAATTATCGCTTCTTTATGCATGTACAGTACAGGGGCCCCTAGGAGTCACAGTCCCTTATAGTGCAGTATATAATGGCAGGAGCAGAAGTTAGGGGAGCATATTTCAGCGAAGAAGTAGCAACTAACTAATATGATTACGTAAGCAGCTCATAAACGACTGCAATTCTCTCTGCAGGAATGTTAGTTCTGCATTAGGAACAGCAAGCCTTGCAAATTTTATTTACACTTTTTTTTTTTTTAAATTTTCAATTAGCAATTTGGATTTTATTCTGCGTGACAAACAACAAAATTACTTTGCCCCGTCCTCCATCGACATGCCTCTGCTTGCGCGGTATTAACAAAGCACACCGTGGGTGTTAAAGTCAGTCTGACGTCGGAGTAACGCCATCAATCTTTAATGCATAGCCAACGACGGGCTCTCCCCACAACGGGCCCTGTGTATGCCACTGGAAACAGATTGGTCTCTTTGTATGCCACGCACATGTTTGCTCCTCGTCCCTAAGGCTCTCATTGTCTTCTATTTGTTTAACATGATGGAATATGCTAATCAGTCAGGCTCTGCTGAGATAAAACTGGCACTCAACGCTAACACACTTACCGAACCTGAGAAATAAAACTGTAACCCTTTTAATTGACTGTTCCACCGCTCACAGAAATAGTGATGCAAGCGAGTTAAACACACAACAAGCTATAAATTTAAACACAAGAGTCTTTAAACACTACTCTTTGTGGTGAAAAGCTTCCTCTTCTTATTCTGAGATACAAATGTGTGTATTTTTCAAACCAGGAGTGGGAATTAAACATCACCACCAGGGCATGTTTTCATGTTTATGATAGCAGAGCAGCAATTCTATTTGAAATTGCAGTGTTTTCTTCGTTTCAGAGAGACAAATGCAGCAGCATTTGAGGCCTGTGGCTCCTGAGACCAGACGCTTTGCTGGTGGCTCTTCTGATGCAGGTTTTTATTACGGCATAAATAAGCACACACATGTTTTGCTGATTTGCCGCTGAAACGTTCATACAAGTGGGAAATTAACGCGCGCGTAAACACATGCAAACACAAACACAAACACAAACACTCAAACACACGACACCCACGCCCACTTACCATGTGCTGTCTAAGGCTTTCATGTCCTGTGCCCAAACTTTTGATTAGTCCCAACAAGCGAAGTGAAGCAAAGCGAGGGTTTGCTTGTTTACTTCTTGGCAGGAAGTAAATATTTCACACAGAGTGCCTTCATGTTAGAAATCTGGCCAATGCATGGGAGATATCACTTCTGTCGAGATAGTAAACAACCTGCGAGTTTGCACCAAGGTGAAACTCAACAGACCTAATACAGTTTACTCATATTGCCTTAACAGTGTGGACGCTAAAATCAAATAAATCAAATCAATAAAATCTTGGGAAATACAGAAAAAAATGAGAAGTTTAGTCTGTGAAATGAAGGGTAAACTTTAATAAATCGAAGAGAAAATGAAAACAGGGTAAACACCATCAATGATGTACACTGTTTTTTTTTTACCCTCAGTGTAATCATAATTTAACCTGAAATAAACAAAGAGCTGAAGCTTCAGAAGCTTTTCTCTTCATGTATTTGTCTGTGAGGACTGAGAGCACAGGGAATCTGGATCTAGAAGTCTTGGCTGCAGTCCAAGACTGTGTTAACAGACCAAAACATGTGATGCACCCCCCCACACACAGGCTAACGGCCTTTTAATTGGAGGCCTATCGTCTTCTAGCGCCAGTGGAGGAATCTGTGTCATTTGCCTCCAAAATGATATGACATGAAGCGTCCCATTTTCTTTTCTATTTTTTTTTTCTTATTCCACCACTGGGACAGAATAGCAGAGTTGGCAGGGTTTTTTATTTGACACCGAAATAAGATCCGGCCTGCTGAAGTAGCCACAAAAGCCTGTCTTTGGAAAGATAGGGAAGAGACGGAGAATTAGAGGGAAAATGAGAGGGGAAAGTGACGGAAAATGAGAGAGGAAGTTTGGAGTTAGAGAGAGAGAGGACAGAAAGAAATACAGAAGGGGGAAAAAAGAGGATGGTGGTTGAGAGAGAAAACGGGGAAGGCATGTTTGACACTGGCATCATGTTCCACAGAGCTGCAGTTTGACACTGAGACCAGTGTGGTGTCTGAGCAAGTGAGCTGGGTAAAATGAGTTCAGATTCCCCTAAGGCAAGCAGAAATGTACATAAAAAAGTGTGCATGGCAAAAGAAAATGGAATGAAATAAATACATGTGTTAAGCCACTGCAAATTCAGTAATACTGGATTCCAACAAACCAAGGAATTTCTATTTTATCTAGACTGTTGTTCAGATACAGGGAGGTGTGTGAAAGGAACAAGACAGGACACTTCACATTAATACAACTGGATCCTGATATGCATTTTTCAGATTTTATGGAGTGGAAACACTTCAGACAGCAAACAGCACTGAGGTGTTAATACCCTGTATGTGTGGGCATCCTTCTAAATGAGTGTCTCACAAATACCCTCTTGGACAAAGGCAAATGAGTCATCCAGTTTTCTGATGGAAAGTACACTGTCATAACAAGGAATAAAAAGAAAATAAGACACAGATTTTACAGATGACTTTTTAAATATTTTTAAATATCACATTCACTACATCATATGTCAAAGATAATTTCCCAGCAATATCAAAAGTGAAAATGTTATGCCCAAACAGCAGGGTATATTTCACTGACTATTAAGGCATTATAAGGACTTAATTTAGCATGAATGTGTTTTTGCGTCATAAATAATTGAAATTGGTATAAATTAAAAGTCATAATCCTGTTGGGGATGAGGGTTGTGAGATGCTGCTCTGTTTAGAGGCGCATTACACACGGCTTAAAAGGGAAAAAAAAAAAAAAAACAGCTGTGAAAAATGATGCCCTAAGTTCAAAGCAACTTCAATCAGGATACATTTCTCTGCTTGATGAATAATTGAGCAACAGCCTGAACAGCCTTGAGTCCTTGCACTTTTTTGTGACGGCTTTTGCATGAATAAAACACTGTTTGGCCTGCAGAGCTGTCTGCGTTGCAGGGATACGCCGCTGTGTATAACATGGAAATTGCTCTAGGTATCTTTCTCTTCAGCTACTCCTTTCGGTTTCAGGTTCTCTGGCCCAACATCTCTAATTCTCCTTGTATTTCTCTTAAACTGAGAATCTGCCTCCTCACCCGCCCCAACTTCAGCTCTTTGTCATTTCACTCTCATTACTTCATAATATTCTTGCTTTTTTAACCTGCAGTGGATCTGAATGGAGGAGTTGCCTCCCCCGTGAGCCAGTTAAAAAAAAAAAAAAAAAAAAAAAAACATTCAGTAGACAAACTACATGTACTCCAGCTAAAAGTGCTTTCATCACCACATCTAGGTGAGGTGGTGTGAAAGCAAACAAGTTGTTGTTTAGCTGAAAATGGGTAACTGCCTTCTGAATGTTCAATCACAGCAAATAATTCAGGTCTTGCCCCAGTTTACTTTCAGCTTTCCCAAGAGGAACAACAAGCACTTAAAGGCTCTATGTGTGCAGAATGTTTATGAAATAATAGCATCTTTACAATAAAAATTTGATTTTGGAATTAGCATCAGACAATAGCACTCAAAGTTGGTCAACTAATTTTGGTTTGTAACTTGTCAAAAAAAATACACTCTTACTCATGGCAGTTAATGATAGGAAGCATTGTATAAATGTATATATATGAAATAGAATATATAATATAATGAATTACGATAGATAGATAGATAGATAGATAGATAGATAGATAGATAGATAGATAGATAGATAGATAGATAGATAGATAGATAGATAGATAGATAGATAGATAGATAGATAGATAGATAGATAGATAGATAGATAGATAGATAGATAGATAGATAGATAGATAGATAGATAGATAGAAAGAAATACATTCCAAGAACTAAGCAAGCACATTTATTTTTCCGGCTCTTATTTCCATCTGATTCAAATTCTATCTCATATTTTATTATTTATTTTTAAAGCTAATGTTTATTTATTGACACAATTATATATTTATATTCACTTTTATTTATTCATTTCTTCTTTCACTAGCTGTTTTCTTTATTTCAGAGCTGTATCTATTCAATTATGTATTTATTTACAATTCAATGAAATGGTCTAAAATGTTGCATATCACTGTCCTGCAATTACAATTTGTGGCCACAGTAGCTAAAAAAGTTATGTGTTGTGGCGTTGTAGCGCTATAGCTCTGACCTTTTTACATGTAGAGATGTAGACACACTGGATGAATGTGGTGGAAAAGCAGGACAATCTGTACAGAAACCACCACAGAACTCCCCAATTCCCCACCCAGTGGTTTTAATGAACAGAATCTAGCTCAAGCTCTCACTGTCTTTTTATCAATTTTACATCGCGTGGGAATCATCATACTGCATAATTTTAGTCTGAATATATTTCAAATGCCCCCTAAAACGGCAATGGTTTTTTCCCCTCCTTTATTCAAATAGATGCTGAAATAAAATATTGAGAAAGATTAAAATTATGGCTATTGCTAAATTGTAGTTTATAGGATGTTCAGTGATTTTGAATGGGCAGACTAACACAGCATCATCTCACAGCAGGACGGCAAACAAAAGCTTTCCCATCAGGCCGGGCTGCGATATGTAAGACCCCTGCTCAGCAGGTTTCCCCATGTTTTATCAGAGTGAGTGCTTCTGTCAGCCTGTGAGGGCACAGTGTTGATTACAAATCATCAAAATTAGATAGGACCTGAATAAAGCTGCCTTTTGCTGGCAACTCATAAATACGCTATTACTGGTCAAAACGAGATGACATAGTGTCAGTTTATCAGTGTTGGGCCCACCGCAGGACTTCACGGAAACTGTTTTATTTCAGACATACAGAAAGTAGTGCAGAACTTCCACTCGCAGAGAACATTTTATAACTCTTCCCATCCCTGCTGGTCATAATGTAAACATTTCAAACTTCTAATACAGTGCAGCGGCAGCTACAAAGTGAGAGAAGTGCCCGAGACATGATCCTGAGGGCTCAGACTGAGAGCTCATTAAACGCAATGATGTCGTCACTGATGGAGTTTCAGGAAATGTGTTGGGCAAAGGGAAAAGGGATCAGCTATAGTCTGTCATGGAGAGTAATGGCACGTCAGAACGCTGAGAGGAAACTCCTAATGGTCTACACTTCAATATTTAATGCTTTATTTCTGGCCCTTTCTGTTTTCTGCTGAGGGCAGGTATGAATAGAGGCTCCATATTTCACGGCAATAAGAGTTATTATAATAATGAGCGGAACAGTAGCTCAATGGGAGTGTGTTTGGAGACAGAGTTATGGTGATTTACGGCTGCTTGCTGTGGTTGTATGCGGCTTTCTGTGTACGAATGTGAGTCGTCTGTCCAAATTCTCACTGGAAATAATGAGAGCTAGTCATTAGTAAACATAATTGGTAGTCTACTGTAGTCCATGTCATCAACAGGGTTGCAGTGTGGCAGAGCCAACAAGCGAACTATTGAAGAAGAGGCTGTGTCTGGAGGAGGCATTGCTATCTGTGTCCATGACTACGGCTGACACAGTACAGCCAGGACTATGAAGTGTTTCTAGATGAAGAGGTGGAAAGAAAAAGACGGGGGCAACCTCTGAAAGGTTGCAATTCAAATCATCAATTGGAGGCCCCTCAGTTGACCAAGAGTCTTCAAGTTAAGCGTTTGATTTTTTGTTTGTCTGTTAGTCAGTGTGTGGTGCTGTGTACTTCTGGGAACATTTGGTTCCCACAAGCAGCAGAAAAGCGAGGAGTCCTCACTTTCATGCTGCTCTCTTGGTTGGAAACATCCCACCGTGTCAAGTCGTCCCCTCTGTGTAGTGAGGATGTCTGTGATGGCTGTGGACTCAGTGGACTCATGGTGAGTTTGAATCAGACAGAGGCAGTTGCCCGGAGGAAGAGTGGCCTCACCAGGTCAGCCTCTGAGATAACGTTTATCCTCTGCCTCCTGCTTAGAAGTGGGGAACATATAGTTCAATGCAACTTTATACAAAGTTGTCTCTGGCTTCTGTTTGAGCTCTAGCGTTGTTGCACATTTCAGATTTGCTGGTATTGAGGTTAACAAGTATTGGCTCCGAGGGCTAGGGGTCACTCGTCCTCTCTTGCTGAACCTCATCCAAAAACTTGACACTTCAGTAACACACTGCTTTATAATTTATACAAATAAAAGGAGCAAATAGTCCAGTTTGATCCAATTCAACAAGATCAAGACTAAATAAGCCTAGAAACAAGTGTGTCTATGATGTGTATAGTTTACTAACATGAAAGCAAACCCTCTGCCCAATACTTTCCAATTTTCAAGGATTTCAGCCAATGCAACAGATTCTATACTGTCTAGTCTTTGACTGTGGAAGTCATGCAGGCTGATTTTTAAAATCCACTTTTTCGCTTGTTCAACTCAACTGAGGTCTTGTTACTTTATCTTGAAACAAGAGGAGCAATTTGCCTGAACTTGTTACGCACCGTATGAGACAATAGTGGAAAGAATTGAAATTATTTCACCCCACAGTTAGGATTTTAACACAGACAATAGGATTAAACCTCCTGTTCAAATAGACGTTTTATTGGCTGCAAAAGAGTTTAGTCGGGTAGAACAGTGAGAGCGGAGAGCAGGGAGGATATCCTTCCAGTGCTGGGTGACCTTTGACCTGGGATATCCTACTCAGGATGTCAGCTTACCACTGCCAAGGTCACGGCACATCTCCTGCTGCTGTGCAGCGCTGAAGCCTCCTTTTGATAACGCCGCACTTTGACTGTAAAATCAGACATATGGTACGTCTGTGTCACATGGCATCATTTACCCTCCAGTCAGGATCTTCAATTGGCGGATGTAACATAAAAGGTTTATACCCTCCCCAAAGACCCAGAGTCTTCCCGTGCAGACGACAGAGACCATCAGCTGTGAACACTGGCAGCACCACAGCTGTTGAGTGGACTGGATCTCAGTAGTGGTTGGTGAGATTTTTTGCCCCATGCCTCCAATAGACCTGAACCAGTGTCTGAAAAAAATATACAGTAATCACACAGTAATCAGTGACAGACAAGGTACCTGAAAAAAATGATTGCTACCCATGTAATGCTAGTGGAAATAAATTATAGTAGCTTACTAATTAAATTAAATAAAAAAAATATTAAAATTAAATTATTAAATAAACAGAAATAAGAAGCTAGAGAAACATTGAATTTCTGCACTCAATTTATTTCTCGTTACACGCTGAATATGTGCAAAAATTTGCTTTGAGTTAGTTGATCTATCTATCTATCTATCTATCTATCTATCTATCTATCTATCTATCTATCTATCTATCTATCTATCTATCTATCTATCTATCTATCTATCTATCTATCTATCTATCTATCTATCTATCTATCTAAATGATATATAATGTAATTCATTATATTATATATGCCATTTCATATATATACATTTATACAATGCTTCCTATCATTAACTGCCATGAGTAAGAGTGCATTTTTTTTGACAAGTTATAAACCAAAATTAGTTGACCAACTTTGAGTCCTATTGTCTGATGCTAATTCTAAAATCAAATCTTTATTGTAAAGATGCTATTATGAAATACTATTAAATAAATATTATATTATGAAATACTTTGCTAGGCAAAGTATTTCAAGTGTCCCTCTTCCCAGCCACATGTTCAAGCTCCTCCTGGGGATCTGGAGGTTTTCCCAGGTTAGATGAGACATATAATTTCTCCAGTGTGTTGTGGGTCTACCCCAATGTCTCCCACTGGTTGGGTGTGCCAGGAAAACCTCCAGCAGGATGAACCCAGGAGGCATTCTGACGAGATGCCATGACCATAACACCGTGGAGCAGCAGTTCTACTCCCTGTGGATGTCCAAGCTCCCTGCACTATCTCTAAGGCTAAGCTGAGCCACCCAGGAGAAAACATTTATTCCAGCCGCTTATATCTGCAAACTCATTCTTTCTATCATTCCCCAAAGCTCATGACCGCAGGTGAGGGTCAGAACAAAGACTGTAAATAGTAAATCAATAGCTGTGCCTTCCGCCTCGGCTCCTTTTTCACAGAGACGGTCTGGTACACTGCTCACTGCTGACACTGCATCGGCTCAACCTGTCTCTTGGAAGATACATGTAACCTGGACACTAAAAATGTGTCTTTAGTGTGTTTATGTACACATAAAAAAATGTTGCCACTTTTGGTCAACAAAATTAGACTTTGCTCCAATTAGACTTTGCTGCACATGCACAGAAAAAAGCAAACTTTTGGGGGGGTTTTTTGTTTTGTTTTTTTGGTTTTTGGTTTTTATTTATTTTTATTTTTTTTTTTGCAAACTTTTGCAGAGGCTTCAAAACAGAGGATTCAGAATGAACATCATGGAACAAAAAGGGCAGAGTAAGGGCGAGTACAACAATAAGAAAAGATAAACTCCAAAGCCTGTGTGGAAAATGCATACCCATACAAATTTGCTGGACCACAGCCTTATAATTTCCTGGCTGCCAGTTGCCCAAAGGACTAGAAATGTGCATGGGTGAGGAAGAATAATGGTCCAAGGCAAGAAATTGAGTTGTGGAGTGGGAAGAGCTGGTGAGTGACTAGCATTAGTTAATGCACCCACTTACAGTATGAATTAATTAGTAGTGTATCCAGCCTGAAATTGTGCTTGCTCTGAGACACATATACATGTTAATACATAATAATACATATAGGTTCTTCAAAAGATCAGTTCCATGAGCCCAAAACTGTATATTCAGAGAGAAATCCTTCCTGCATCTTGTTCTTTTTTACGCTTCAAGAGACAGAATTGTATTTACTGGTTTTGTACTGCACTCATGTGTAAATACTTTTCTTACTTTTTTAATCCGGCTGCTGTAGGGCAATTTTCTGTTGGTTAAACCTTGGACATGTTTGTAATATATACTTATAATGCCATTTCAGCAGCATCTATATTTTATTTGGAACATCTATTTTTTATTAGTAGAGAGCACTGCATGACCCGAAAACAATGTTTTTTTGTCTCAGCAAAGGTGTTAAGAGAAAACATCACAGTGGACACTTTTACCTGTGTCTGGCTAGCAGGAGGTTTAGACTGGGGAAACACATTAATCTTCATATTTGGGTTTGTGCTGCCAGGCACTTTTCCTTTATTCTCACTTTAAAATGTAATCCTCTTTAGATATGCAACAGGGCCTGGAAAAAAATAACAATACAGATAGTATGTGCAAGTAAACCCGAGTTCATTCTCATCACTGTGTAATTTCTTCACATTTTAAGTGATGTAATTGTACTTGTTTGTTATTTATGGCCTCGAGGAATATGTCAGCTCCCCCATCCCTTGATTGTAGCTAAAATTAATAATATTAAAAGAATATATCTGTATAACACACTCTTATTCTATATCCAAAGGAAAAAGTATGGAGGTGACAGTGCTGCTGATGAGTTGGGAACTGGATGAACAGTTGGGCGATGGTGTGTGGTGATTCTCTCAGCTTGCAGCAGCACTGATCATGTGTTGAAAAGCCAAATAGTTAATCTGTTCGGTGTGATGATTATTATCCTGTCTTCAGGTCAGTGTACTCAGATCAGATTCCACTATTTAGGAAATATTAAACTGCTTTAGAGATTATATATGAACATATTGTGATCAATGAGCAGTTTTATTCAGTGTGCAGTTTCTTTCCAAAATTAGACTCTGCCACAAGGAAAAATAACACAATACCCACTCTGACAAATTGATTGCTGGCATGACAGTAAAACTCTATTATAGAGCATCATTAAAGTTAATTAGCTGAAGCATCTTAAGACCTTTGCTTGCAAAATAATGACACTTTGATGAATAGTTTAAGTTTTTAAGATGACACTTAATGAATTTTACCTCACAATTAATGACTTTAACTACTTGATAACATCTTTATCTGAAATTTAGTGGTGGATAAAAGTAACATGATGTATACATATTAAAAAGAAATCATAGAAACTTGGAACTTAGACAACTGAAGAAAATGTTTACTAGTATTGTTCATGCGATTTATACTATGAATGTGATTGTATATTTTGTTTATCTTGTGGAGATGTCAGCTGGGGTCCTTTCTATTTACCAACCATACAAATAGATCAAGAAATAATAGGATATTTTGAGAAAAAAACATTTATTCATTAGACTAAATATAAAACTCAGCAGAGCATGAGTTCTTCTATTTTAGATTAAAGAAACTTTGAAGCTCAGGGTTTTGGATAGTGACCAAAAGAATGAGATTTAGGATACAAGTGGCTGAAATGAGTTTCCTCTGCAGCCTCAGAGATACAGTGAGGAGATCTGACATCCAGGCAGAGCTCAGAGTAGAGTCACAGTTCCTATGCATTGAAAGGAGTCAGTTGAGGTAGTGTGGGCTTTTGATTACAATCTGTTCTGATTCAGGCACATCCAGCTGGTAAGATTAGACCTTTTGGTAGACCCAGAACACATTGGAGAGCTTATATATCTCATCTAACCAGGGAACTTATTCAAGGAGCTGGGAGGGTTAAGGGGAGAGGGACACCTGGGCTACCTAGCTTGACCTGCTGTTTGTCCTTTATGGGTTGCAAGTTTAGTGTTTGCAGTGACTTTCGAGAGTTTTGTTATAATCATGAACTGAGTTCATGGACTCAGTTATACAGTTATTGTAGCATATAGATTATAAAGTGACGTTGACAGCTAGTCTAGTTTTTCTCAAAGGCACTAAAAGGTCTAACAATTCTAAATCTCGTTGGAAGTGTAAGAAATGTTTTGGCGTGTAGTACTTAAACTTTTGTGTGATTATAGCTTCATACCTTCTGAGCAGAATAAACAGACATCATATAAAATATTAACTACATTTGACAGAATCAGTTTCATGAATCAACAGCTGTTGTCTCTACTCAAAATATGAGTACCCTCAGTGTCCTCATCTCACCGATGACAGCAAAGCAAATCAATATATTTCTCATAGCATTTTAACTATTCCTTTAGCATGTATCTACAGTATGCAATATATTATTTATTTCATAAATGTTGGACATGCATTGTGAAACAGCTGATGGTAGGTGAGGTGTTATCAAGTTCGGAAAGCAACACTTCCTTCAAATGAATTCCTGGAAGCTCTGACTGACAAAGACAGGAAGGCAAAGAGTGATGGACGGTAGGGGAAGGGAGGGAGGCAGAGAATAAGGAAGGGAGGGAGGAAAGGAAGAATGATCACGGAAGCGTAAAGGAACAGAGAGGGGGGTAAGGAAGGACAGAAAAGTGATGAAAAGATTTGCAGAGGATCAGCAGTCATGGATAGAAGGATGAACGGGTAGATGGGAAGTTTTTGGGTGTGGTAAAGCTAGAGAAAGACTGCACAGACCACTGAGTAACTATGAGTAAAACGCAGAAAAGAAAGAAAGATGGAGGAAATCGATCGAAATCAAGGCTGAGACAGGAAATGTAGGGAAAGTCAGCAGGGAGACAGAACAATAGACAAGGTAAGAATGGAACAAGGTCAATGAGGGAGGTAGAGAAAGTGGAAAGAGGGGAGAAGGGTTATCAAGCTAAGGAAGAAGTCATGATGGACCTTTTGCCTTCACTCTTTCCATGCAATCAGAAGATTTGTTACAGGTATGCCACTGGGCCCAGCAGTATTTAAAGGTGATGGAGTTCAATCACTAGACCCAAAAGTCAACCTTGGCCTGTCTCCTTATTCTCTTCCTACAGGGAGATACTGATGTGTAGTGGCCAGAAGAAATGGGGAGAGGGAGAAATCCGTGCAGCCCAGCAGCATGAGATATTTATATTCGGTCAATGAGTGTCATCAACAGGAAGATGGATGCCCACATGCTACTTCGTCGCTATGCTTCCAAGGTTTCATAGAAAAAAAGACTGCACTGCCAGTGCTGGTGTCCCTGGTGGAATCGTAAAAGGTCACAGTCTCACACAAGCAAATATGCCTGTACCGTGAATTCATGCACACCAAGAGACGGGACACTCCTCCACATGTAGAACACACCTACAGAAACAAATCAAATTCACAACCAGCACAAGTTCAATTAGACCTGAACCAGCCATGTTTGAATTTCAGTATTTATCAAAAACCCGTGTTTGATGATTTTAAAACAAAATGGCTAAGATTTCACTTTCCCTTGTAAATTCTTTGCTACGTTTCATGACTTTTAGTTGTATACATACATGTGTGTAAATACTGTGCTTTATTGGGTACCTCATGCTGTACGGATAGAGGAAATGGGAAATTTAGTCAGTAAAACCAACTATCACCCCTGCTGTTCTCACTTAATGACACTAACATCAGCGATATCTCATTGTAGTAATGACGCTTCTTGTTTTGCTTATGAATGGTCCCTGCTTGTGCCATATTTCAATCCAATACAAACTAGAATAGGTAACATTAAGTTGAGTGCCACAGTAGTGGCTGGTACCAGGATAATTATATTAGAATTGTATTCACTTATCTCGATGGTATGGAATTCCTTTTAAACATACATAAAGCATACAGCTATAATAGGATGAATAAATGAATGAAGAGCTTTACAAATTAAGGAATAAATGCATAAAAATTTAAATGTGAAACTATCCATATAAACTGAATCAAGTTGAAGCCATTCATTACCACTATGTATGACATGACAATGTGAAAACAATGTAATAAACAGCAGACGGAGACGTTTAGCTTCCAGTTGGTGAACATTGTGGAGCATTTAGTTGCTAAATGAACCAGGCAGTTTACTCCAGAACTGGCAGAGACAAAAAATGTTTTAAACAGGCTAAAAGACAGTAAATGTTAAACACGGTAAGTGTTTGGTAACCACTGTTCCCTCTTTCAAAATCAATTACTATACTTTATTTTTAAGTGCAATCCGCTTCTGGTGAGGCCATCAAGTGCATGTGAGTGAATCTAATTCAGACGTCAGTCCCATGGAACACTGCTCAATACTCAATCTAAATGCACAAGTGGCATATTTGTCAAATAATTAAAACACCTACGAAGCTGGATGTATATGTTCCTGTAGGGCTTTGTGCTGGTTGTTATTAACATTATCTAACAATAACAATCAGTCATGTTTGATTAATTATTTCAGCCGCATCTTACATCCTAATCATCTCAAGCATCTGGACACAAAAATAGAAATACACAATTATGATTTGTTTTCAGCAAAAAATAACCACTTAGCTTAACTATATTGTTATTCTAATCCATAATGTGAAAAAGATTAGACATTAGACAAAACCCTAATTCCATTCACACCACTGGCCCCAACTAAGCCAAAAAGACAGGAAATCATGTTCTCAGTAAAATACTCTTCAATTGTTATTCTGTCCGTAACAACCATGTCAATGACTTTCCCCCTCAACCTGAGTGGGTCCCAATTATCCAGCAATTTTCAGCACTTGTAGTCTGATAATTCTAGTCCTGTCCAGAGAGTCCTCTATGTATCATTTTCAGATGATCTGGGTGCCAGTCGATAGTATGATTTAATTTATTCCTGTGAGAGAAAAGTCTTGCTAACATATTTGCCTTTGTAGAGGCTTTTTCAAATTTAAATGTACCTCCTGCTGTAATTTGGTTTTAATAGGGGTCTTATTATCTTTGTCTTTGCTATCATTGCCCATCATTGACCTGTTTGCAATGTGCTTTTGTGTTTTCCAGATTTTGTTATAGTGATCACAGCAATTGACCATTTACATGACCTGATCCCCAGACAGTAATTGTCTCATAACTCAGAAACCAATCAGAAATGACAGACCTGGTTTAGATTTCTCTCATGCCTAAATGGTGTGGGCCTTTCAAAAGTACCATGTTGTGGTTGTATGCATGCCTCCACCAACCAGTCTGGTTACAGATAATCAGTCTTTATTATTATTATTTGGTTAATTCTTGGAGTCTAAATGAATATTGGTGCCAAATTTGAAAGGGTTCCCTGATTTTCTTGAGATATCACATTCACAAGAATGTAAATGATTGAATAATGCACAGGACATAAGCATTTCCAGCTAACTAGCTCACTGATTCTTTTTGTGAATACACTAGTTTATGAGGTCACCTACTCCCTCTGTATTTCTGGCCCTGGTTGTCTGTAGAGTTTAGGGAAATGTTGGCAGCTCTTGATTTACTTGGCGGAAGTTCAGACCACTCACCAGGTTATACTTACTGCACTGCAATGGATTCTTTGTATTTTGTCTAAGAAATCCAGCTCTGTCCTCTCATCTCTGAGCACAGTACCATGTGTGTAGCCATCAAGTGCAGATTTGAGACATTCTGGTGTAAAATGAATCAGCCGGGGACAGGTTTTTTTTTCAATTCATGGAGCCAAAGTTTGCTTTTAGCTCAGCAATATAGCTGATTAAATCTGCCAGTCACAGTTGGAAGTGGGAAGCCTGTGGATTCAAGTTTGAGATGTGAAACTGCTCTTGTCTACCTCTGTCTGAAGTTATGGACTCATCAAAAATGACTGAATTTCATGTGGTAAAAAAAAAAAAAAAAAAACTGTCATTGTATGATGCTGTGTTGTATGTCGTATTAATGCTGCCAATCTTTTAGTGATAAGATTTCATGGAAGTTGTCCTGTAAATGTGGTAATAGGGTAATGTGGTATTTATTTTAATGCTTTATAGAACATTTTACTGACTGTAACTCCATTTTATATTCACTATACACCCTTCCATCATACTCAGTCAAGTAACTACCCTGGTTTTTAAAAAGTGACGCTTTCATTGTGGAATAACTGACTAAGTCTAATTTGGCAAATACGACGCAAGACACGTAAATTACTAGAGAAGGTTGGCTGATATTTTATTAGCCTTAGTGCCCTGTTTTTCTAATCTTAATAAAAGGGATTTATGTTTGCTTCCCCTCACCTTGTCTCGCCTGAAATGGAAAGGCCCAGTCAACTAACTGTCCAAAGTGACCAAGTGTAGGAACTGCTCACCCCCCCTGTACACTGCTAATGACATGAAAATAAACACAGGAAACGACGGGCAGTCCCCGCTCCCCGCAATTAGGTCACCATCACACGCACACCACACACAAACACACATTGTGGTGCTGACTGTATCAAGTTGTGTATGTGTGCAGTGAGAACTGCAGCTGTTACAAGACGGGATGTCTGGAGAGAGAGAGAGAGAGACAGAGAGTCAGAGGCCTGGTTTCATGGTGTGGTCTGTGGTAAAGGCTGGCGAAAAGAGCAGTTACTGTACTTTGTATGCAAAGCTGGATGTAATAAGACTGAAAAGGTGGGTTTAATCGACTAGAATGAGCTGCGCTGACTATCTTAGCCCTTTCATATCACAAAAACATCGAGTCCACCTCTTGAAATATATTTTTATTTATTTATATTTATTTTTCTGTAACAGAAGCAATAATCAAAGTTAAAGTTTGAGGGAAAGTTGATTATTGAAGGTTTGAAAGCTCACAAACTGCAGCGTTGTCAGGACTGCGTGGGTGTGAACTCCATCAAATTTGATTGACTGTGGCCTGTCAACATGAGTAACATTACCCTGCAACTGTCATCACATTTTATCCAAATCAGCCTCATCCACTTCAAACTGGTGAGAGAGAGAGAGAAACACAACAACAAGAACAACACGGACAGAAATCTGTCATGTGAAATAAATGAAGCTGTAACATTGTATTCTCAGGAAAAGGCAGAGAAAAATAATGTGTCTCCTGTGTTGTCACTTTCATATGTGGTCATATTTGTTATACATTTCTAATATAGTATATTCAGACCACCATCATGTGGCAAACACAGTGACCAAATACTGTAAAAGAAAATACAGGACTAGTTCTAATATTTCAGTCTGTAAAATTAATTCTGAAACTGAAAGATTTTATTAAAGGTGACAGAATATTCGAATGGGTTTTGATTCTTGTTCTGTGATGTGACATATACACAATAAAATGTGTTAGATGTGTAATGCCTCAGAAGCTTCATAAAAACCTCTTTCAGAAAATTATTTTAGGGTGGGGATTTTAAATGCGTGGTTTTGCACCTTTTTGGCATTCAAGCTTAACTGACAACCTCATTATGAAATGCAAGCACTTGACACTGATTGGCTCCTTCACTGCCACTCAAATGAATGTAACTTTGCCGGCTTCAGAACACAGACAGACCGTCTTTTTGCAGCTAATCCCCTTTGAAGGGGAGGGAATGTGATCTGGGGGGCAGTGAGATACATTTTAAGCCACAAACAACTGTTTTTGAATTTTAATTTTCTAGTGGACATTTCTAAAAGAGGAATTTCTATGAAAAGGAGATGTTCAGAATTTTTAGCACTTTTCACGTGTTCCTGAACGTGGCTGGACGAGTGTTCTTCAACAAAGACAAGTAAAAAAACTGTTTTTGATTCTCTGTTACCTTCAATTATCAATGGTAAAAACCTCAAAAATCCCTAAAGCAACATTTGATGAATCTCCCTCAGTTTAACAGGGTTATTTATACCTAAACTTTATTAATATTTTACATTAGAAAGTAGAATTGTTGTATGTAGTAGAATATATATGTTCTCCTTGTGATGTTCTTGAAAGCCACATGGTTTCTGGTATTTTTATATGGTATTAAATGTTCATTGCAGACAAAAAAACAAAAAGATCCTTAGTATGATACTTATGAAAGATCCTTATGGCTTTAGACCACAAATCCAAATATTATACTGACGGTACAGACAGCATAAACATGAAAACCAACAATTGACACAATATTTGGATTCATGAATTTCCAGATCGGCTCTCCCACAACTGAACTCCATCTGTGACTGTGATCCATCCCTGGTTTTCCCTGTGTCTCCGCCCAGGGTTTGTTTCCTTTGTCTTGTGAGGATGTGTGTGTGTGTGTGTGTGTGTGTGTGTGTGTGTGTGTGTGTGTGTGTGTGTGTGTGTGTGTGTGTGTGTGTGTGGGTGTGGGTGTGGTCTGTCTCTGGAGACACACCTGATTCCCATCAGTTCATCACCTGCATTTATGCTGCAGTTTCAGCTTCACTCATCACCAGACTGTCCCTCTTTGTTGCAGTAGTTTACTCTCTCAACCACTCAGTTGATTTATTTAAAGTAGATGCTTAGAATTAATTCCTTCAAGCGTTAATCTCACACTCTCCTTCTGTGCCGCAGTGTTCCAGCCTTTGAATCCATTCCTCTACTTCATAACATTGCCTCACCAAGTGTGTCTGAGTTTGCTTTTCCACCCTGAAATTAACTGGAAAAAGTATCAGTATAATACTCAATATCTCACCATCTGGTCCGGATATTAGATTGGTGAAATATTCATTTTAACCCTACCTCAGGGTCACCACACCCAGTGCAGCACGATACAGACAGGACGTTCCTCTTCACTGGCTATTACCTCCACTGTTCTGGCGTGAAACTAGAGGCCAGACAGGGCGTGAACTAGAGAGAGAGAGTAGCAACAGCTGGCACCAGGTGCTGCTCCTACCAGGCCCTTCATCTCTAAAGCCCATGTTTAGATTTGGCACTGTCACTCCGACCATGACTGAGCCTATTTCCCACCAACCAACTCACACACACACACACACAGTAGGCGAGCCAGTGCAGAACAGTGGAG
This sequence comes from Polydactylus sextarius, assembly GCA_016801845.1. Lineage (NCBI taxonomy): Eukaryota > Metazoa > Chordata > Actinopteri > Polynemidae > Polydactylus > Polydactylus sextarius. The sequence goes on from CM028915.1 coordinate 2,883,819, forward strand.
CCAAAGCAGAAGTCTGATAAGCTGCGATAGCGATTAGTCATGTCTAAGGCCAAATGGCCATGTCAAAAATTCAGAGAGGGAGGGAAAAAAAGAGTAAGGGACAGATGTGGATGGAGGGATTGATCAGAGAGACAGAGCTGTTGCCTGAGAGAGATAATGAGCAAGTCACAGAGGCAGAAATAAAAGAGAGAATGAGAAAGAGAGAGAGAGCGTAGTGGGGGCTGGGTGGAGATGGAGAACGAGCAAAGGAGTTTTGATGGAGGAGAAATAAAGTCAGCTTGATCTGGTGTGTGTGTGTGTGTGTGTGTAGCAGACACACACAGAGAAAGAGGCTGTCAGTTTAATTGATGCTATGACAGCCTGACCATTTATTTTAATGGTGTTGTTTTTCAGTGTTCCATCACAGCCCGGCACTCACCTCTCATGTTGGACAAGTTGCTTCATTTTTTTTGGCAGAGGGGAAAGGGTGAAAGTCAGAGTTACGCAGTGTGTTTGTGTTTGTATGTGTGTACATTAAGTGCGTCTTTGTTCATTCTGGGAAGACAGGAATAAATGTCTTCTTCTGTGGACGTGTGTGTGTGTGTGTGTGTGTGTGTGTGTGGTTGAGAAGTGGGAGTGTGTCCTTTGTGCTACATCCAGCAGGATGGATTGTTTCCTCGTCCGGTTCCTGCTTCATCTTATTTTAAGTCCTCAATAAGGTTGGACAAAGGAGACACATTCACACAGTGTGTCGCTCTCTCTCTCTCTCTCTCTCACACACACACACACACACACACACACACACACACACAGTGAGAGGGAGCGAGATGCATACACACAACTACAATTCACCTTGACATACCCACACAGACCTTTTTCCATACCACACACTGACAAAACACAAGCTTTCTTTAGTTACACACACACCTCTGTGGGCAGATGGCATATGACCAGTCACTGTGTGTGTTTCTGAGTGTGTGAATGTGTGTGTGAGAGAGAGATGAGTCAGAAGACCACACAGGGACAGTAGGGTGGTGCTGGTAGCAGGAGGTTGCTGTAACCATATTATTCTAACCAACCCATTGTGGTCTTTCCTCAATGACAGATCTGCTTTTTTACACACACTCAAATACACACACACACACACACACAAAGAGTGGAAAAAGCTAGGCCAGCTATCCAGGGACCAACCTCCGACTGCCTCTGCCTGTGTCTGTTTTATTAATGGAGCGCCATGGCTCTGTCGGCTCCATAATAGCTACTGTGCCCACCGATCTGTCTGTCTCAACCGACACACACACACACACACACACACAGATAAATACAAGCAAAGAGGTAAATACTTTGTCGATTTGAAAGAAGGACGGATGTGGAATTTCCCAACCTTAAAAATTAGGCCTGTTACTCAGTTTGTAAGTTTCATCCAACCTCTGGGCCTGACCTTAGCCACCACATAGTCATAAACACACACACACACACACATAACACAGACTGCAGAGCTGTGGTCAGCTGTGATATATAGACAGTCTCAGCTTTTATTAGTTTCATTCACCATGTTGTGACTTTTAATCTGACACCATTATGGCATTTTTAGTAGTAAAATATATGGTTGTTATTTAAGTGTTTAAAGGCGTACACACACACACACACACACACATACACACACACACACACTGGTCCAGTGTCCACATGGCAACCAACACAGGTAATGTTTGGAATAAGGCACTACCATGACCACAGTCTGAAACAGTGGCAAAAGTATACAAAAGATGGAAAATTATTTAGTGTAATGTAATCTGTGAACAAAAATAACTTCATGTAGCTTCATGTAATGTTACTAATCCTGCCGTGTGGTGTAATAGTGCTGTGTTTCGAATGTTCAGCAATCAGATAATGCCAGTAGATGCAACTTAATAAGTATACAGTATAAAAATAACACACATTGTGTGCGTGATTAAATGGAGATTATTTGGCTTTGGTTTGGTCACAGAATTTCTTGACATTTAGCATGAACATTTGTTAATATTTACCTAACTAATTCTGTTAAAAACAAAGGTGATATTTGCTTTTAACACAGTTTTCTGGTTTTATTTGTTTCTCTGACATGTAATGAGAAACTATTGCTCTACATCCCATGAAATCAAATTTATTTTATTTATGTACAACATAAAATAAATTATCTCAAGGCACTTTTCAAAATCTAATTATATCTATATAAAAATACATAAAATTATTATATAAAAATAATTATTCAAGAGGAACTTTGTTTAATATAAACAAAAGAAATTAATAACTTGTTAGCAGTAATTGCAGGGCACATGACATGGCTATCTAGGATATGGATGGTTTAGCCACGCATGCTGTTGAGCGAGCACAGACATTCCAGGAAGTGGAAATTCAATGTTGGAATCACAGTCAGTCAGTCAGATTTAAATGATACCCATCAGCTGTGATCCTACCCCTCGGCCTCCATCAGCCATTGTCCCAGAAGACTATGTTACGCAGTGAGCTGCAGAGCCTCCGTCTCCACACATGCAGCAACAAATGATCAGCTGCATCGTAAAGATCAAAGCTGCTCAGGAGAGAGGGGCAAACAGGGAGAAGAGGAGGAGGCGGCTGTGGGCTCATTAACACTGGGCCTTCATTAAGAACAAATTAGAAACTTTCACTGCGCAGACAAAATGTAGAGGGTGGGAAGAATAGACAAAAAAAAACAAAAAAAAACTAATGTATTAAATGTGTGTGTGTGTGTGTGTGTGTACGCATGTGAACATTAGAATGGGGGGGATTACAAAGAAGCTCAAAATGACTTTTTAATTACATCATTAAAAGGACTTTGAATTATGAATTTGTCACAATGGGTGTCTTTAGGCGTGGGAGCAAAATGAGAGAAGGATATTTTATTTATTTTTGGAGAATAAGTCCAGGAAGGACCAGTGCTCTGCAATGCTTCGTGAATACATGTGTGTGGGTGGTTTGTGAAGAGGTGGTGGTTCAGCGTATTAAAGCCAATCATGGATGGTGTAAAGACCTCCATGAACAAAAGCAGATGGGGAAAATATGAGCAATCAAAATTGATTGTTCACCCAGTCCGTCAGCTTGAATAGAAAGTGTTCAGTTACATCTTGGATCGAGAGCTCATGATCAAATAATTGATCAAAATGACCAATAGATCAATTTCAAGGTCGCATTTTACCACATCTTGGCCTCCAAGTATGATAATGTGAAAGCAGAAGTTATTAAGGGGCTGAGCTGTAAAGAATTAATTTGCCGTGACAACAGATTGCAGGACATTGAGAGCAACACAGAGCTACGTGACCATTACAGCTCACTGCCTTAATGATCAGTGCTGGAAAAACTGTTTTAAATCAAAACTCAAATCAAAATGTGACCTTATAATTAGATTTGATATAGATAGATAAAATTTAAAAAAATGGATATCAATAACCATAACCAGGCCTGTCAAACCTTTAGTTTGACCACATGTCACATTGAATAAGACTGAGATTGTCCCTCAAATAAAATATGCTCATCTGCCATTTTAGAAAAATATCCAAAAGTGACCAATGTTTGTTTCCTGTTTTCTCATAAAACATTCAAACCTGGATGAAGCCAGATTTTAAGCCACATTGTTTTCTTGACCTTGATCAGGTTTTGTATTTGAACTGAAACCATTTCCGCAACCCTGACTTAGTTGTTTTCA